>WSFP011448638.1:0-19931 GCA_009831015.1 Picea engelmannii | reverse complement strand
TCAACTAACTTTCGTGTAAACTCAATAGTTTGTAACTTTAAATTCGGCTTCACCATCCACTTGTTAATCTGTGTAACATCAATTACCTTTATCTGTGAGATTTCTATTTGAATTTCATCCAAATTCTCCTTGAAATTTAATTGATGCCTTCCAATGTTGATTTGTCCCAATAACCCAGGACAGTTGTCTCTTCCAATGTTCAACGAAGCCTTATCTAGAAGATCGAAAATTGCTTGGCAAGCATCGTTAACCTCTTTGGTTATTCTCTTGTTTTCAGCAAGGCTTGCCTTCCAAAACTTGAGTATTATATCACCTTTGATCTGCTCTGAAACAGATAACTTATGAGTCTTTCCGATCTCCTCTTTTGCTGAAAGAATCACTGCCTTTTGAAAAGTGGTTTTGGCTACTTTTGCTTCCCTCTCCTTTAAGAGGATACTATCGAAGGATTTGCTTGTCTCCTTAAAGTAAGTCTGAATAATTTCTAGCTTAGAGATCAATCCCTGTTGCTCTTTTTCTATTTTTGCCTGTATTTCCAATGCCTAGGCTTGGAAAGTTTCCATCTCTACCACTTGATTTTGGATTGAACTCATCTTGTTCTGTAATTGTTTATTCATTTCTTCTTGATGTAGGACCTGTGCTTGACTGACCTATATCTTCATGTTCGCTTCATTTAAGCTTGTTCTTAGTATTTGAATCTCCTGTATGTCACTAGTTCTGGCTCGTTCTAGCCCTTTGTTTATTTCCAGGCTGATAATTTTTTTAGTCTCCCTTAATTGACTTTGTAGCTGGGCTATCATTTGGTCTTTTTGTTGTAACCTAATCCTCAAACTGCTTACAGAGTGTAATTTTGCTGATGCGAAGGCTCCCATTGTGCCTGCTATTTCTGTAGTGAATTCCCCTTCTTCAAGATTTTGTCCATCTACGATTATCTTATGCTTTTTTATCATCGTGTCTCCTCTTAGATGCATTTCCTGTTTCAAGATAGCCTTTCTCTTTTTACTGAAAAAATAATCGGATGAAGGAATTTTGTCTCTAGAAATAGGTTCGAGATCACTAACATATAGAGCTTCCTCTTGGGGGTTTCCATAGGTAGACTGCAATGGGGTCAAAGAAGTAATAGGGCTTCCAAGCTTTGTCGATACCGTTTCTCCTATTTTTTCGGGAAAATATTCGGGGATTTCTAGAGATGTTTCCAACTCCTTTCCTTTCCCTGACTCCGAGTTCTCGATTTGTAGAACTTCTGTTCTTAGTGAGGGCATTTCAGTCTCCTTCAAACTTTCCTTTGCATTTGCTTTATCCTGTGAATTTGATTCAAAACCTGGCGGAGGTCCTTCCTGCTCTGGAGGGGGAATCGTGTATTGACCTTGCAATATCTTCGGTAAACAACTTCGCCTATGGCTTTGGAAGGTCATAAAACCAGTCTGTAAGTCGGGTGGTAATGCCCGTACTCTATTTAATGCTTCCTCATAAGTTTTGACCTCTTTGAACATATCATCATAAGCGGACCTTTCGTGTTCATAAGCTTTCATGCCGCAGTGTATCAGGTGTTTGTTCACTAGTTGATAAGGGTCATGCTTTTTGTGCTCAATATTTACCATTTTGATTTCTTCGAGCGCTTCTGCTTCCACCTTGGAATGGCCCAAGTTTAGGTTTAGTAATGAAAATTTCCCGATATGCACAGGGAAGATTGGCCAGGATTTCTTTTGGGCCGCCTTTAGCTCTATTCCGATACCGCCTTTCACTATTTGGTGTGCTATGTCTCTCAATACCAGTCTGTCTGTGAGAAAGTTTGGAAGTGCATGAGGAGGGACTGAGCACCCATAAACCCTGATGTAGGATAAACTTTCTTCGATGAACTAGTCGGTTATTGCCCTGAGGTTTTCTGAGACTGTCTCAGAGATGCGAGGAGGATCACAGCCATAAAGCATTTTATGCATTGGTATTATTATGAAATGACAAATTTCGTAAAATGAATTTATTGTGTTTTCTTCCCACAACTCTGAATGATACTCGTGAATGGGTTGGGGGCAGGTTATGTTCCAATTCCAATTCATCAGAGGGAACGGAGTCAAAAAACAAATGGTGTCCATTATGTATGCCGACATGTAAAAGGCCACTGGTTGACCTTGGGATTTTGCGGCTTTGTAATTTGAAACCTCTTTGGCCAAGTTATCGGATAAAATCTTGCTCCAGTTGAAACTATACCCTTCTGATGCCTCCTCTAAAAAGGGTACCCAATCTGCAGGAAAATGACAGGGATTCTTTTTGCCAAAGAGTCTGCACAACATCATGGCTACATAAACCATGTATTCATTCAAAGATGCGGTGGCATAATTTCCATGAGTGTCGGCCCTAAACTTTGATGGACATATCCACCATCCTTTGATTAAATCGAGATAAGTTCGGTCTGCCTCAGTACACTCCTTCCTTTGAAATTCAGCTATAAACTCCACATTGTAAATATATTTAGGATTGGGTGAGAGTTTGTACATTACTTCGATATGTTCAGGTCTGAATGAGCCGATAATGACCCACTAATCGTTCGGAATACTTCTCGTCGAAATATCAACCTTCTCTAGAGCCCAACTGATCATGTTATTGTACGCCACGAGCCGTGGACGTGCTGCAATCTTGTGAAGCTTGGATTCGGCTATGTCCCAAAGGTGATTCTTAGAATCATTTGGGGAATTTTTGATTTCATAGTCCAGAATTTCATAGATTTGTCTCCAGGATTTGATCGAGTTGATAGCATGTGGTGTTGTGTCGGATATGATATTTGCCTCTGGACTGCAAATCTCATTTGTATCTTCACTCTTCTTAGGTGCTTTCTTTGATGCCATGATTTTCGTATCAGAATGAAAACCTGTCACAGAAGAGAGATGCATGAGTTTAGTTGAATGCGTCTTACACCTGATAGCATGAACCAGGATAAATTGCGAAACACGGACCTTTAATTCTCTTTTAACTCATTTAATGATGACATTACTAACACAGGTGACAAGAACTTAATACTTTAAATGCAGTGAATATTTATGAGATACACATTAGTGTCACATAAATCATCAATTATCCGTTATTAATGTGGTCGTATTTCGACAATCCTAGATTCAAAATTCAAAAGATTTCATTCAATGGTACCGAAAATAAGAAAATACCTAAGAAGTTTAATTACCGTTAATCATGTTTTTAAAACAGAGTTAGTTCAGTTTAAACGTTGATTATGGTTCAAGACTTCGCGTTTCGGGGTTTCGAGGATCGTAGATACATGAGGTATGTCATCTCTAAACCCCGATTCCCGAAATTGCGAAATCACGATGAGATTAGGTTAGGCCTTAACTTTCGTATTAGTAAATTAATTAATCAGGATTAAAAACTAACTTCCATTATTTCGGGAAATCGAGGATCGGGATTTCGTGATTCAATATGTATGGAAAACATATGGTTTTGAGTAGACCCAAATCCCGAAAGGTTTAAATATTGTTAATCAACTGCTCTAGAGTTTAAATTACCGTGATTAAAAATAACTTTATAGAATGTGCGTTGGGACTTTTAAAACACTTTTTTGTTGTTGTTGTTGATTATTTAAAGGATAAGGCTTGTCGGGATTTCGGTACCGGGCTTTTGAAAATGATAGCGAGGGTTATGCTTTATGAAAAGCCGAAACCCGAAAAAGGAAAGTTTTAGTCTTAGAGATAAAAACTTTAAAAACTGCTTCAACATACCCAACCCCCAACTGGGCAACATTACATGCATAACTCATTAAATCATTAAGATTTAATGCTAATTAATTTCCTATAGCTTACCAACTACATATTACACACATATTTAATTGTTTGACTGATTCCACCATTTGTAAATGCATCTGACAACATATATTAAACTTGAATGCAACCGTTCGAGCAACCAACAAACACACAAAATTCATATAAACCATTTACATAATGGAATAACATAAGAACATAATAGAAACACTTATCTGTTAATAATTAACCAACTCGTTGCATTGAAAGGATGAACCTCCCAACCATAGGCTTGTTGCTCCAAATCTCAACAACATCCCACCCCCGAGATGAGGCTATGAGTTCTCAAGGAGATCCGACCCTTTGGTTGTCCACTCTCCACACACAAGAGCTCCAAAACCAAGTTCTACTCTCACAACAATTCCAATCCTCAAGCTCTCTCTTTTCCCCACAACTTGCACTACCCAAGGAATGTACCCCCTTTGTTGCTCACAGTCCCTCAGGCCGTATCATTTGTTTATTAGGGCCCCTAGTGCATTGGGTTGGCTAGGAATCTCTCAACTGCCCAAGGAGTTCTCACAACAACCTTCACAAGGCTTTTGAGACATTTTCTCAACAAGAAATCACACTACGGGCTTACAAATCGATTTGCAGGTGCACAAGCCTCTTTCTCCACATAAAACACAGTCGAACAATGGTTGCCTTCAAGTATACCATGGCTAGTACTCTTCCCAGCCCTTAGCTCGCCCTTTGCTGCTCAGAAATTGCAGGTAAAAATTGTTCTCCATCCAAAAACGTGACTGTCCAAAAATTGTCCCCTTGGCCATACAAATTTCCTTTCTTTATTTGCTTGCTTGACTTGACTTACACTCTTCCCTAAGTTGATAGTACTGATGTCCATGCTCTCCAATAACTATGGAATGTGACTCCTCACACCCACCCTCTTACACGAGTTTAAATTATTGGCTTTGGGAACACTCAACATCAATTAGAAGGTGGGTTAGATTAATACCCTTGAATAATTCACCCTTCGACCCCTTCTCTCTTGTGGAATCATAGCCCTCCATCGTTCTTCATCTCTTTGTATCACAATCAACGATTATTACTTTTATTAATTATTTCAATCTTCATAATATGTTATTCGACCCTCGACCACATTAAATCAATATGGGATCTTCGCCCCAACACTTTGACTCACTAACCTAATTCGTATTTATATAATTACATTATAATTCACAGGGATTAAAACCATGGATGTTATCGTTTCTAGGCGTCCCCCTACAAAAACTATTCTAATGCATAGAGCTGAAGGCAAAAAATTGCATATCAAACTCTATTTCTAAACGTTGCTACAATTTGTTTGCTTGACAAATTGACCCAACATACATTTAACCCTGAAGAACATTCAAACTAAGGAGATTTTATGGATTTCCCCGATACTCATGTTCCTCGTTAGTGAGTTGGTGACCTGCTCAAACACGTTCTATGGATTTGAAAAACAATTAAGTATATTAATTGGGAGGTTAGTTGGACAATTCAGATTGATATCATTGATTAGGGGATAGTGGCAAGACTTAAGTCCCCATTTTTCATAAGGACACCAGGGTTCAATGTAGTGGCACATTTCGCTCGCGCATCTGCTTCACCATTCAAGAATCTTTGGATGTGGTATAAATCTACCTTGTTGAATTGAACCATGGTCTGTCTAATTCTCATGATGATGCTCTACAGCTTGAGCCCTCCATGGTTAATTTTCTTGATGGTTGTCTTGATAATAAGCCTCTTCCTGATTGTTCAAAACTTCTCCTAAGCCCCATGCATGTTGCTCGATCCTTTTCCCCCTGAGATCATAAAGACTCCAATCCGCTCTTGCCACCCCCAATATTTTGGTTTTAACTTAAATCTGGAGTTTAACGACTTTTATATTCGCCCAAGTAATGAATTATGCACTCGTTTTATTTGGTTACATATAAATATTACTAAAAATTAAAGTACAAGCTATAATAGTTTCCATATGCAAGCTAGGTGGTAAGAGTAGTCATACATTGGTGTTATTTTGTAATTCATGTGTTTGATATGAAAACATAAGTGCTCTTTTGAATCCCTTAAATCTTCTTCTATTACACTAACAATTATAAATATCATTGAACTTGTGTTCATTCATTGCGATGACACATTGCCTTATTTTAATGCAACACAAGTCATGTTGTTTGACCATTCTCCATAGAATTGATAGATACCACACATCTACATGTTCATTTCCATTCAATTATTGATCATTGATATAATATCTTAAACATTGTGCTTAACTTCTTTTGTTGTTGCTAGTACTTCTTCCATGATTGATAGATTGATGCAAAGTTGAATACCAATTTGGAACATATTTGATTACTAGAAGCATGGTGTTGATCCTATTTCTCCTACCAACCTTTTGATACTCTCAACACAGTCAGTGAAGTCCTTTAGAAACAACAAGAGGGTCTTTGCATGATGGAGGATAGGAAATAACTATGTAGGGAAAGAGCATGGTGAGTGCCAAATTTATGTCATAATGATGTTTTGTGATGTAGAAGCTTGGAAGAGCCTTGACACAGACCAAAATAATATGACTTCCAAGATTGTATAGTTAGGGCATGACAGTGTCAACAAGAGTAATTAAGGAACAATCATGGACAAGGCAGTGATTAGCAACAAGGGGCAAAGGGGTGAAAATCATTATTAGAGATTGAAACTAGGCACTAGATTGTGTGAGGTGGTAATTTTAATTGAACTCATAAAATATAAAGTAGAATGAAAAATAATGGGAGATGAAATCAAATAAGAAATATGAAGGGAAAAAATAGGAAGAGGGGAATGTATAGGGTGTGTTATCTCTTAGCTTTTGCAAAGTTGCTCGAGCAAGCATAGGAGGACCTCTCTAAAAGTGAATTATTCCCACCCAACCTTTCCACTCACATTGCTACTTGTCGGGAAGCCTGAGGTGGAGCTATCCCACTTACTTTCTTTCTTGAAGGACCTTGTCGGGAAGCCCGAGGTGGAGCTACCCCACTTACTTTCTGCTTGTCGGGAAGCCCGAGGTAGCCATTCTCCCCTTACTTTCTTTCTTAAATGGTTGACTACAGGAGTAAGAGGCTTTTAATAGCTAAAACCACCATGGCTTAGCAATTTATCAAGGTTCAAAATACAATCAGGAGATTAGACTACAATTCAACTCAACTCCTAGAACCATACACCCATGTATACCCTTGTTACTGTTAATAAGGTTATCGCAATGTTTGGGTGTATCCATAATGGGCGATCCGTGGCATTAACATCAGTGGAGAAGTGCTGGAAATATGTGGAAAAACCCTCCCTTGATCCGTATAAGTCAATCGGAAAAAGAAAGTATGTGGCTTAACTAACTACTTTAATTATAAGGAAGGGGCCTTCGCGTAGCTCGGGTAGGTAAGGTACTTACCGGCCGAAAACTCTACCCTGGGAGGAAAAAACAATATCATCCATAAACAATATCATCATAAACAACCAATATTGTAGGGAAAGAACAAATTAATCATATACCTTGGAGAGATTGTAAGCATAAAATATTAAAGGTGTATTTTAGATCATATGAGGTTAAGACAAAGGACTAATACATTTCCATATACCAACAACAAGTGATCAAGATGCCTAACATTAAAAATAAATGTCAAATGTGTTTATAAATGGCACATTTAGTGGTTATTTTGATGCATAGGTTCATAACATGGAATTATTGCCAAAACACGACAAAACACAGAGTTTCAAGTCATGAAAGAGGTCAACAAACATGTGATGTTTTGATCATCCATTAGGGCATTCAATTCATGAAATACATCGATTTATTTAAAATGTGTATTGGGATTAAATAAAAGGCCCAAACATAGATGAGATTTATATCCAATCGTTTTGATCGTTCAAACCCTTACACAGATATTTCCTTGATGACCCAAACGTTCCAAGATATAGTGTGTTGATTCAATGTATTATAATATTACAATCATACTAAATTCCAAGCATTGCATGAATTAGCTAAATCATTAGGGTATTCACTAGACATATGCATGAAAAAGAAAGCTTTACAACTTTAATGTCATCAAATTATGGTGTGTGTTTCCAACATTAACTTCATATGTGATAAACTTAGTTGAAGATGTGAGAACCAAGCACATTAGAATTTATTACCAAAAGGATGGTTAGACCTAGAAATATGGAAAATAAAAAAACAAGATCTATACCCAAAATTTTCTTAGCTTACTTATGCCAACTTAAAGATTATGCATGAGACAAAGAGCTAGCATAAAGGATATACAAGTTAGCTCATATTTATCAATTTAATACTAACTTAGATCTAACAATATAATTCAAATTAATTTCTTTAAAACCATAGATTGCTTGCAAAATAAAATTGAAGGGGAATTTTTAAAAAAATGGGATGGTTAGAAAAACAAAGAAACCCTAAGTGCCACCATTGGATATGGATTCTTAACCATCTCTTGAGTAGATTCCCTTTTCTCTTTTGATCATTGAAGTCCCTATACATCTTCTTGGAGAATGCTTGGAAATCATCAATCTAGGGTACCTGGATTATACAAAATTCATAGAGAAGCTAAAATAGTTCTATATCTAGCCCGAGTATTGCAAATTTGATTAATTAAAACATACATCTAAGGTAAGAATTTAAAAACCCAAGGTATTTAAATTCAATACTGAGACATAGCTTAAAAAATATCACAAAGAAACAAAATTGATCTTCATCATACCTTGTTTGCATAATTGGCCTTGCAATAACCCTTTATTTAATGAGATTTGCATGCCCAAAAACCTTTTATGTTCACCCTAGAGAAATATACACAAGAAATAGCGGATAATCACACCAATATTGAGCCAAAATAGTCTTCTTATTCCATTTCTAACCATAAAAAATGAGATGACACCCTCCTTAAATAGAAAGAGAGTTCCTCAAAACCATATATAAAAAACCATGAACTACAATGAAACCATGTGCTAGAGTAAAACCATGAACCAAAACTACATCCCAAGTGAAAACCATGTGAGGAAACCACTGGAGGTTACAACAAAGTCCTCAAAGCTATGGCGCCCTCCTCAAAGTGATCAAATGCTCAACCAACTCTCACACATGTGTCCATAAAGGAGAGAGAAGTAGTGCACCCTCCTAATTTTGAGCAAATCACTAACTACTTCACACATGTGGGTAAAAAAGGATGCCCTAGAACAAGGGTGCCCCCTAACTAACCCCCAAATCATGCAACCATATTATTCACATGTGTGAGAATAAGTCAAAGGTTGAGGTGTGCCCCTTCTAGAAGGTTCTAGAATCCTTCCATGTGTGAAGGAGAGAAAATATGCCCTTCTAGAAGGATTTTCACATGTGCCAAATAATACATGTCTATGTGGCTCATACAATGCTCCAAATGCTGACAAGTGTACAAAGTCACATTGATGTTGACACCTCAATGATGATGTGGCATCCTTGTCATCGTCCACAGTAATGTCACATATCCCAATAAAAGTTACACAAATTCCAATGTAGGTAGATATGGATGAATCTAGGTACGCATATCCCAATGTAGGGACATGGATATCAAGCCAATGACACAGATCTTGAGGCATAGTGCACAGATACCAATGTGGAGTGCCCACCTATATGTTGCATCAAGCTTCAAAACAAGTCATTAGGCAACAAACATCAAGTAATATCTTCTAATAGCAACTTAACATAGATTAATTTTAGAAATTGTCTAAGTTTACCATGGTGGGACAACTTTTACCCCCTATTACTTGTGTCAATGTTTAGGAAAAAAGGTATTTCCTAAGTAATTTCATTAGAGATAGGCGAATTTGATGAATAATTGATGGAAAAAGGAAAAGGAACTTTATGTTTCGACCCTCAAAGTCATTTTAAATTATGTATGAGGTCTTTTGCATGTCCAACTAGCCTTTTTGAGCTAGGAATCTTCATTTTTTGTACTTGTAATCCTTTTAAGAGGGGGTTTGGCTTAGAGTTACCACCTCGACACCTTTTTATTACCCCCTTTTACATTTTCCTTGATTTTTCTTAGTCCTTTCTCTTTAGATATGCGTTTTTATCATAGGACCTTGGGGCTAGGCCTTTTTAATGAAGTGGCATGGCTCTAGCTTCTTTATTTTTTCATTTTTTAACATTATTATACTTCACCTCTATCTGTTTTTTACTTTATTTATGGGTTTGTAGACTCATCATCTCTATGAATTCTGACTTATTCCCTTTTTCATGTGGATTGATATTTCACTACAATTCCTAAAGGTACAATCTCTTGGGCCTATTCTTTATTCACTTGTTCTTCTTTTCTTTCTCGCATTACTGCAAATCCTACGATCTCTGGGACCTGGTCTTTATTCACCTGTTATTCTTGTTTTTCATTTCTTCTCTAAATCTTCATGTATATGACATATTCCTTTTTGCTTGTAGATTTTTCTTGATCTTGTACTATTTCCAATCATAAGAGTATGACTTTTAGGTGTCCTTCATTCATCTTCTCTTCTTTTACCTGTTCTTGTTTTCTTTTCCAAACTTATATATATATGATATCAATTTTCTTTTTCATAGAAGTACCCATCATGCTTCTACAATCACGAGTTATGTGACCATAATTGTGGAATTTGTAACATTCAATGTTATGTGGGGCCACATGAGAATTTATTTCTTGAACATTTCTTCCATAAGCCCTGCAATCTGCAACTTTATGTCCAAAGTTAGTACAATAAAAACAATGACCATAAAAGAAATTTACATACATGGGAGTCAATGGTCTTTTTTGTGGTGTAGTCTTTCTGAATTCTTGCCTTGGATGATCATGATAATGATCGAAGATTCTTTGTGGCTTGAAAGTGGAGGGCATTTCTGAAGATGTATCTCTATCATTTTTCTTTGATTCTGGTTGACCATGATTTCTTCCTTTGAGTACTTCTGCATAACTCTTACTCTTTTCTTCATTCTTCTTTTCTAGCAACCTAGAGTGCTTCTCTTCAACAATCTCTACTGATGATGTGGATATTTCTGTCTCTTCATCGTTCTTGTTGAGCTTGAATATTTTGGCTCTCAATGTGACAACTTCTTCTTCAAGCTTCTCAACCTCTTCTTATTTCTTCATCATCTGACTCTTCACGACTTCTTATGTTCACTTTTCTTCTTCAAATTGATTCTTCAAGGAGATGATTTCATTTTCAAGTCTTCTTTATTCTTGACCAAATTCTTCTTCAAGTTTATTTAAGTCCTTAGTTCTTTCCTTAAGATGATCTGTCAAAATCTTTTATCTTTTCTCTGCTTCTTTTCTTTCGGCTTCCAAACACTACTTCTTTTCCATTGCTTCCTTTCTTAGTGTTGCTATCTCGTATTCCAAACTCTAATTTTCTTATAAGTGACCTTTGTATGTTTCTTCAATATTTATGGCTTCTTCCAGCTGAGATTTTAGATTTATGATGACCTGTTGGGCCTTTTCATAACTTTCTTGAGAATTCTTCTTGACTAATTGTTCCTTGAGACATTTGTTTTTCTTCCTTTCTTTTTTCAATTAATCTAAGGCAATGATTAATTCTGCGTCAAGGTCTACTACGCCTTCTTCACAATCTTCTTCTTATGAATATTTCTGACATGATGAACATCTTTCTTCTTGTTTTGTATTTGCACTTTATTTAATAGGATTTGACTCTGTGATGGGAGATTCATTGGAATATAGATTATGTATCTTATCCAAAATTTCTTTAGATGATGAACATTTTCCCACTTTCTCTCTTACTGGATTAGGTAATTCTTCCTAGATGAAATCCATTGCTATTTTGTTGTTTTTTTACAATTCCTTCTTGGTTGTTGTTTTTGGTTTCTTTGTAGCGGTGTATCCTGTAACAATTGTTTTCCAAGCATAATATATTTGTTCCTGTAAAAATGCTTTCATTCTTCTGCTCCATATCTCATAGTCTAGACCATTCTGATCATTGAACATTGGTGATCCATTCTCAGTGTAATCCATGATCTTTCTTCCAGTGGTTAAAATGATTTCTTGAAGGACCTACTCTGATACCAATTGTTGGAATATTGAGAGGGGGGGGTGAATTAGTATGAGCACTTTTACCACTTTTAACAACAATATATAAACTTCAATATTATCAACAATATATCATCAATGTATCATCTATGATTGCATTCAATATATCTTGAGAATATAAACATAAAAAACATCAAATCAAATACATATTACACCAGAGTTTATGTGGAAACCTAAATGGGAGAAAAACACATAATCATTTATTATATATATCAAAGAATACAATCATTGGCAACACCAACTTCTCAATTTTCCAGCTACAAATGGAAGGAGTCGACAACCCCCTATTTAAAGGATCCAACCTGAAGGAAGCTAAAAATCCTTGAATTATCTGGCTCCAACCAGAAGGAGGCTACAACCCCCTGATTATCATGATCCAAACTGAAGGAAGCTCCAAGTCCCTGTTTTCTTCGGCACCAACCAGAAGGAGGCTACAACCCCCTTTCCTTGCCACGTCCTGTTGCCCTGAAATATAATTATAGACCAATTGTCACTACCACAATCACTTCCATTAGCATTGTCATTGTCACTGCCGCTTTCACTTCCACTGTCACTGTCAACCTATCACATCAATTTGCCACTATATCCAACTTGTCACTGACCAACATGTCCAGCTTGTCACTGTTACCGATACTCAACTAGATCCTCTCACATGGATCATATACCAAGGACACCTCTCAACTAGATTTCCAACATCACCAACACATGCCTCGACCTAACATGTACCAAACCATCAACTTGTACCATGACAAGAATCAACCATGTACCACAACCTATACCACAACAAGTGCATCAGGCATGCATCAACACCTATACCAAATCATGCATCAACCATGCACATCAATATGTACCATACCATGTACATAAACATGTACCATACCATGCATCAACCATGTACCATACCAAGTATATCAATCATGTACCATATCATGTACAACAACCATGTGTCTCAACTTGTACCATCATCACCAAGATATGCATCCAAGAGATACCTCAAACCATGTGCCTCAAGCATGTACCAACATCACTCATGATATGTCCCAATCAAGTCATACACCATGTACCATAAGATATCAACAATGAAGTACCTCAACAAAGTACCAAGGAATGTGCCTCGTACATATGCCAATACAAATATGTACCTCTAACAATGAACCATAACATCCATGTACCAAGTACCAAGAATATATGTCAAGCATGTATCAATATCACCTCAACCATATCCATCCATGTACCATGTACCACAAGGGTTCCAAGACATGCCTTAAGCACGTGCCATACCATCCATGAAACAAGCCTCAAACAAACACATGTAAAACATACCTTTACTCATGAAGAAGACATGGTGCATATCATCTCAAACCAACAAACCTTCCTCAACTTCATAATCAACAATATGGCACCTTCTTTAAGCTTTTTCAAAAGTATTTGCTACTTGCTCCACTGTGACCCGCGAATGTCCGCTACTTTCTCCACTATGACCCGCGGATGCCTGCTACTTTCTCCATTGTAACCCACAGATAACCTCAGAAATATAGTTTTATCACTTCAGACTTTTCCCCTTCGACCTTCCTTCACAACCTTAGACTTTCTACCTCAAATTCAACCTCAGATTCGACAACAGACCAAAGTTCTTCACAATATAGATAATCAATAAGTTTTTATGTGAATGTACTTATGAGAGACTCCTTGAGGTGTATTTATAATTTTTCTAAGTAACCTATTTTCTTACTTTAGGGGTTTCTTGTTACAACCACTTTACCCTTTCATTAATGACTTGTGACCAACTAGGGGCTTCTTAACCATTCTTTGGGGCTTCCAAATTCACAAGGCCATAAATCCTCAACCGTGAGGAACCACATGACGTTCCACCTATCACTAGAAACGACATGACGATTATTATCTATCTATGAGTTTTTTACATGCATTTACACTATCCTTCATGTCCATATTCCTCAACCAACTTCAGGTCCCAAAACCACATCTTTGGGGCTTCATGTAGACTTCATCAAATGCACCCATCACATATGTTGACATCAACCACTCCATAAATGACAACTAACTCACCATCAATCTCAACCACATATCTAGGGGTTCTGGACTTCTCCAAGGGTTGACATAAATCTCCAAGAGTTGACATCAATGACAACCAACTGTCCAAACTAATTGTCCAACAATTTGCTCACCATCGATAATCAAAGATATTTTAATGTGAATTTAATGGTTGGAGGTAGCATATAAACCAGAATATTTACAGAATCTTATCAAAATGATTAAGATTTTTTTCTCTATAGGTGCATATATTCGGTCCTTGGTCTTTAAATTCAAAGTCGTATAATCGATTTCCCTATTTCGCATTTTATATGAATTTTCATCGTTGTGAATGGCTATGCTCTGAAACTACTATGTCAATTAGCATATTGATTTTCAAGAAGTATAATTAGCATCTGAGATTCAATTTTCTATCTCCTTGACTTTGGTAAGTGGTTTAATTAAGCTCAATTACACTAATTTCATTTTTTTGTAGGTCAAAAAAATCACCATGTTCGATTGAATTATGTTCAAAGGATTGAAAAAATGGCTTATGACTAATTATATTAATGAATGGTAGCATTACAAGTACAATGCTTCCAAGAAGAGCCTATATTCAACAGTCTCCAAAACACCAAAAGGGAAAGGAAAGGAGACAGGGGAAGCATGTAGTCCAATGTTGATGGAAGGAGCGGAGCCAACAAAAATGGTAGAGTCAATAATCAATATTACCTTGAGTAAGGTGTTTGTGAATCCACCAGTGTACAAGGATATCCTAATGATCAATAGAATGAAAGTTACCTTACAAGGATAAAATAAATTATTTATAAAAATCAGGGATGAACATTACCCCGAATCAACACCACATAGTGACCTTGCTAGTAGAGAGATGGATGATAAGGTTTTCCCAAACATTCAATGTCTTAATTGCATTCAGTTGTACCAAGGGCCCTGGTGTTTCCCTACATAGAGGCATTAGAGTGGATTATCATCCATATTGATAGCAATAAGTGTTTAGTCAACAATGATTAGGGGTAATGTGTGGGGACATATCTTCCCTTGGATATCAATAAATATTATAAGTTACTAGAATCAAAAGTGTTACTCAACACCGATTTTTTAACAAAGTTTCATAACCAATGTGATATAGTCAAAATCCTAGCCAACTGGTGGAAAGAAGATAAGAAATGTTTCAACCGGTCCTTAGGGTGGTACAACGCGACAGGTTTATGAGAACCCTACATGAACATGATGGTCATGATATTCCAGGTATATGGAGAGAAATACTACTCATGATTTACCGAGGCATGGGTGCCATTGGCTCACATAATGGCCACCACTAGAAAGATGTTCAATTTGGAGCTATTATCACCAAAAAAATCAATAGTAGAATTGTGCAAGATCAAAACCCCAAGCTAGGTAAGGTTCCTTCATTTTACATGACTATTGATATAAAATAGTGTCTTACAGTATTTAAGTCAATCTTATGAGGATAAATCCCCCTACGTTTTTAAGGAGGTGGTACTCCTCTATTTCAAATAACATAAAAGAAAAAATAAATTTCCTGAGAGAGGACTAGGATTGTTCTTGAAATAAATATTCACATTGAAAATAACACTTGAGAAGGGACCATGTGTCTTATAGAAAGAAAAGATTTACACTATGTTACAAGATTTGTGAACCAAAAGAGAATGCGTTAAAATAGGATGACATTTCTATCACAACATTCATCAAAATAGAACACAATATTCAACAAATGGAAAGGAAAGTATGGACCACATATAACAAAGAACTCTAAATGATCATTCCACTAAACCCAATGAAGATTTTGATAGACACACATCCAAAATCTCATGCTTAAAATTAAAGTCTTGAGAAATCAATAATGTTATGTCTCAAACTAGTTCTCTGGGAACCTCAAAAAATAATAGATGTCTTAAATAAATAAGCAATAATGTCCACGGTTAAAAAAATAAAAATGTGTTTGTCCTTCAAAGAGGACTGGGATGGGGCTCTTGCGGACCATAAAATGAAAGAGAGATTTGGAAGACAAAAGAAAACAATCAAGGGTCATCCTTAGGTTTCATAGGTTGTTGGGAACATAAAAGGAAAAATGGCAATCGATTGAAGAAGAAAAATGGTGAGGGCTAGAATAAGGTTACTACTTGACTTATTGCGATGGAAATTTTAGAACCCTTCATTTTATTGTTGAGACGTATTTTGTAGATGGCTATTGTTGTGATGGAGGTGGAATAATTTTTGTAACTGTTTCATGTTGATTTGTCTGAGTTATCTTAACTAATTTTTTTGTTAACTATTGTTCTATATATTCCCTCATCGGAGCAACTGTTATTTCATGTTTGGTTTTTATTTCAAACAAGACATCCTCCAGTCCTATCAAATCAATTCTTAATTGGTGCAACGTGTCCTCAATGTCATCATTTTTGTTTATGTATTGGACAAGCCATCTGTCTACTTCTTCGGAGAATTCAACCAAGTCACTAAATTCATTTTACCATGCAACTTTTAATGCTTCTAGTTGCTCTAATAGTTTCTCCTTAGACATAAGTATGGTATCGTTTAACAAATTAGGGACATCAAATTATTTTGTAATATCAAAAAGTTTTAGATATATGGAAGTATGATATCGATTAATAAATTAGGGACATCTAATTCTTTTGTAAGATCAACAAGTTTTAGATATATGTCACCCCTCTTAATTTTAACAACATCCAACTTTGACAACAATTCTTTTAAACATTTAATCCTTTTCTACCAGAAAGAATTAATTTGTTTCATTCGAATAATGGAGGGAAGGTTTTGTTCTCTTCTATGGATGTCACTCAGGATTGAAACTTTTTCTACAAACGTTCCCACGACATATTTATAAAAACCTTTATCATTTTTTAAGTCTTTTTGGAGATATTCCCTAAAGTGCACAATCCTTGTTGAGAAGTTGGTTGAACTCTGTGCTAATTCACAGACTTCAAGGATTAGGTATATTCTCTTATAGATACCATCTCTGACATATTTTATTATATCCAATAATAAACTGGATGAACCCCTCAATTTAGAACTTCTTTCAGGGACATCTTCGAGGGTAAGTATTGGTTGAATTGTTGTTCAAGGTTAAAAAAATAATGGTTTTAGAATGATAGATTTCTCCACTTCCTTTAAAAGTGAATTTTCTTTCTTAGTATCAAAAATATATTCCTTTAGTGCTTCCCCAGTTTCCTAGTGAAATCGCACGATTTTCGAGGGTGCAACCCTCTAAAAATTGATTTTTCATTTTCATTTTTCAGCAACTTTCTTATTTTTCATATTCACTTTTTCTATTAACAATATTTCTTAGAATTCTTATGGTAGGGTGTGTGGTGAAGTGTTATAGACTCTTCTTCAAAGATATATGGATCTTGGGAAGCTAGAGCCTAAAAACTTTCTCTAGTTTTCATCAATCTTTGTTTTGATGAGGTGAGTTCTTCTATCACTTCATCTACTTCCATGGCTCTGGGAATTTCCTCAATTTCAGGTACATCTAGTCCCATTTTTGAGTTTCTCTCTTTATTTTAATGGAAGCGTATGCAACTTGATACTTTTCCAAATTTTTCTTTGTAGGGTCTTTATCAACAACATCATCTGAATTTATAGCAGATGTTCTTCTTGGTTCTAGACCACTCCTTCTAGGTTTTGTTTTTGTAGAAGTACCTCTCTATGAAATACTGGGTGAATTAGGGTTCTTTCTTGTTGCCTCTCTACCCTTTTGTCTTAGAACTCATTAGTGCTTTCCATCTCTTCAACTTCGTTCAAGGATTTTTCAATAGAGGCCTTGGGGATATTTTGGTTATGTCCTCCTCCTTTGAATTGTTCATACTTACAAAAATATGAAGAGTATCCAACTAGGGACATGTGTGAAGAAAATAAGTTTTTTGGGTCAAAACCATTGATGCATTGAGATTTATTTAAACTAAGTTATCCAATTGACCAAAAAATTCGTTTAAGTGGGAAATACAATTGACATCTATTTCCCCAACCCTCCAAGGTAGTGGAATGAATTATTATTTTTTTTTGTTGAAAAAGTGTTCCCAGTATTTATACTGTCTGCACACTTCGATGACAAAGAGATTATAAAACACATAAAAGGGGAGCAAAAAGGGTTCCCCCTAGAAACCAAATAGTCTCAGAAAATTATAATCCTCCAAAGTCTCAAAAATTTCTTTCTTGGAGAGAAAGGAGACAACCTCTAGTGACAGTATCGATGTAGTAGGACCAAAACTATTTTTTTTGACAACAAACATAAAACCATTTTGGACCACATAGAAACTGTATTGGGATTTATGTCTCCATAAAGTTGGGTACTAAACAAAAGTTGGTTCCACCTTGAAATCAACACTCCTTTCCCTAACAATTCTTTGAATACGTGATAGTAGGCTATAACATAGACCAAATAAGAAGTCATATAAAAAATTTCGATTTTTCTTAAACCACCCAACTGAAACACTATCTCATTTGAAATGATTCTAGCCTAGTCAATCAACACATCTTCATGAACAACAAAGTGGCGAATATAAACAATATATTTCGACATAGAGGCCGTGGAATCTAGCCCAAACATTCAAGAAAAAATCCATGCAAACTATTTCTATGGGTATTTCAAAGAACTTACCTCAACCTGACCGAAATTACTATCAACTCTTGGGCTGGAGAGATATCTCTCAAGGAGATATGATGCTCCTTGGTGTTCCTTAATAAATTTGTCTGCTTCCTCATTCTTAAAATGCATGGTGGGGTTTGGTAGTTGCAACATTCTTTTGGACACTGATGGATTCAAGGAGATTGGAAGCTTCCCTTGCATTTGAACAATTTTTCTTTTTGTTTCAAACTTGTCTATGCACGAGAGAACCAATTATTTGAAGTCTATGATGGAAATATCATGTTGGCATTGATGTCAACATGAAGACAAAAAGTACCATAGTGAAGTATGACATGGAACTGTAATGAAATCTACAGTAATACTGAGTTACAGGAATGTAGTGGACTACCAGAATACATGGGATCACCTGGTCAAGTGCTTTGAAAAGTTCCATAGTGAAGTATGACATGGAACTGCAGTGAAATCTACAGAAATACTGAGTTACAGGAACATAGTGGACTAACAGAATACAGTGGATCACTTGGTTGAGTTCTTTGAAAGATTGAAAATGAAATAATAAGACAATTTCAATTACTACATTGGTCAAGTCAAGTTGTCCTGGTGATTGTATATTCTGTTGAGACAGGACCATGATGAACAAAATGAATACTGAGAAATTTGTTGATGCATTTTCCTGTCTCAACAGAATATACAATAAGGTAAATGGTCCTGTCTCAACAGAATATACACTTTGAAATTTCCCTTCGACTACACCTTATTATTTAATTATATTTAATAATATACTAATAGGTGGGACCCCTTGTGTGACTTGTGTGACTATGATGAAGAGACAACACTTATGTTTTATGTGCTTATGAGTTGGCTGAGATACGAGCTCTACAATTTTATTTGTTTTAAATCGGTGTCAAAATAATAAATTACAGAATGTGATGGGTAAGGTGACTAAAGAGGAAATGAGGTTTTCTTAATTATCTCTCATAAAGAAAAACTATGTTGCCTTTAAATTGATGAAGGGCCTACACTCCAGTTTTAATTTTTATATGGTATGTGGTGTATGGTTTGGTGATCACCTTGATCCCTTGCTACAAGTGTTGTGCACATTGTTTAAATTGGAAATCTAAAGTTGGGACTTTGTATCCCTAGCAAGGTTTTGATATATGTGTTACATGGGAATTTTGACAAGGTTTGGCGCATTTGTAAGTTTGAAACATTGGAAAACTATGGGGCATTCGGCTTGTATTTAATTTATTTGGATTTAATGGTTGATGAGTTGTATAGTTGGATTGCTCGTACTAACCATGAATGAGAGTGTAAGTGTAGATATGACGTGCAGTAAATGCACGTCACTCTAACGCTCCTTGAGCCTCACACCCAAGCCATTTTTCATTT
>ML871210.1:5536-19932 GCA_009831015.1 Picea engelmannii | reverse complement strand
CCTCTCATAGTGTATCACACAAAAGTGAGAATGAAGTCTTTGCAAAGTGATCTGTATTGCTCAAAATTAAACTTCGGTGTGATGCAATGCACACCAAAGTTTACTTTCGGATGGTACATCACAACACACCAAATTTTGGAGAGTTGTGACATGTCATGGTCGAAGGCATTTTTAATGTGATATGCATTGAGTTGTGATGAAGGAAAGTTTTAGATAGTGCAATTTTTTTCACGGAAAAAAACTTTGATGCAATGCAATATGTCACAGCCAAAGAAAGTTCCCTTTGTTGCAATGAAGGAAAGTTTTGGAAAGTGCAATGTGTCACACTGAAAACAAATTTTCTATAATGCAATATGTTGTGACAAAGGAAAGTTTGTAGCAATGTGATATGTTTCTACCAAATTCGATTTCGGTGTGATACACATTGTGTCACAATGAAGGAAAGATTTCCATATATTGGCGTTTCGCAAAGAAAATAGATCGCTTGCACCATTTCACACCTAAAATGAATTTACCCACAATACAATGCATCACACCTAAGTTTACTTCACCAAACTTTAATTTTGAGTGATACATCACACTGCACCAAATTTCACTTTCGTAAGTTCAAACTTCAAAGCAGTTTGATGTATCGCACCAAATTTATTTTTGTGCACTACATCACATCACACCAAAGTTTACTTTCTTGTACTACATCACATATGCCCTAGTCTAAAAGAGTTTTGATACACATTAGACCAAATCTTTTTTTCAGTGTGATATACATGAAACTAAAGCGTCCATAAACTTTATAACAACGTACATTTTGCACCTTCATGAGCAATTTCTAGTTATATATTCCTCTACATCTACATTTAACTTTATTAAATATCACATGGCGTGAGTGGTGCTTTCACCTAAGATCAAATTTGTAAATGTCTCACATGCAATGTGTGGGATTTGATAATATAAATAATCTATTTAAAATTGTCAAAAGGGTTTAGCTCGGGTGGTTGGGAGGAATGATTGTTATCCTCCTCACTCAGGTTCGATTCCCACATGTGACATGTTGAGCTCATAAGGATTATATTATTGAAATGTCTTCGAGCCCTATTGTTGACCGACCTTATTCCCTAAATATTCTAAGGTTTACCCTGGCTACCATCCTCAAAATGAGGGAAAGTACTTGGGGGTTTTCCCTAGACTCTGTAACCTTGAAAAAAATAATCTATTTAAAAGTTTTATTGTTAAATGTTTTAATTTCTATTGAATTTTGATGTTTAATTTTACTTGTTAAAAGAAATATTAATGTTTTACTACTTTTAATATTCTTCATTTATATTTTTTATAGCACAAGTTGTAGGTTGGGAAAAGCCTGAACCAACCACAAAGCAAGTGCTACAATCCAATGTCACCTCGATGCAGGTCCCACACTTCAAGGGTGATTAGGTCTCTCTAGGGAGGTGATCTCAGTGACCTTAGGGGGGATGAGATGGAGATGGATAGAGATGGAAGTGGAACCCCTAAAGGTCAATTTTAAGTGGAGTAAAAGGTGTGGAATGAAGTCTTGGGAAGGGCCAAGGGTTTCCAAGTATGTTGAATAACCTGTAAATGGTGAAATACCTTCCGGAGACATAAGAAACACCACTTTGAAATGATGTATGTTAGTTGGATCATCAAGTTAAGATTTTTGTCCCTAATTTTCAACAATATATAATAGTATATATCAACAATAATATGGTGTAGAAATTTTAATACAAATTATGTATTTCCTGGATTCTCCTGATCTAACAATTATATGCCACTGTTAAATACAGAATCGCTTCTACAAATATTCTTGTGGAATTTAAAACATGATCGCCAATTGAAATATCAAGAAGAAAGATCAATCACACATAACACAGATGTTTTACCGGGAAAACATAAAGCTAAAAACCCCACTATCATATATTATGTATATATCATGGATCATGAAACAATATTATACAAAACTCTAATCCAAGAGCTCCCAGTACAATATACAATCCTCTCACACTGTCATACAAAAATTGACAAATTCATGTGCCAATTTACTTCTTCCAGACAACCTGCCTCCTTTGCGCAATCCCTGCTAATGGAAATCCATGCAATGAATGAATCCCTCTTGCCTAGGTTGAACAATCCTCATGGGCAGATCCAATGTGTGTGTGGTTGCATGAGTGCACTCAATAATGTCACAAATGATAGTCAAATTGTCCCTTTCACCTGTTATCTCCACTGGGTCTCCACTGGATCTGACATGCATGTAGTTAACAGTGGTAAATCTTCAATTGCATGTGAGACCACTGATTGTGAATTAATTAATAATTAATTCACTGATCTCTCACTAGTGTAAGTTTAGTTACAACTAGTACAACTGAGCTTAACTCACTTAATTAAGTTAAACTACTTTACAACTCACATAACTACACATCCAACTCTGTTACAACTTCGGATCACTCAGTTACAACTAATTCGACCTGCATGTCCCATCAACCAACCTTTGAACTTGAATTTCCTATAGGTAACTGATTTTCCACTTCATCTAACTATTTCCAAGTGCTCATTGAGAATAGATTAATATTTATTGTCCAACTATTATTAAGGGATAATAATAGCCAACATACATCTATAAATACAATTCGCTCACCATCTATAAATAGACATCATCTATAAATAGAATTTTCTCATCATCTAAAAATAGACTTCCACCTAAAAATAGCCCGAGGCTCCATCCTAGTGTAGGTGCATAATTTTCATTAGGATCTTCTTGTTGAATCTCAACACTCCCTTCACCCCGATCCTATCTCTATGGTATTCAAATTTTCTCCTGGTGAGCGCCTTTGTCAGAATGTCTGCATCCTGATCTTTTGTAGGAATGTACTGAAGCAACATGATCTTCCGCTGCACATAATATCTTATATGATGATACCGGATATCTATATGCTTAGATCTATCATGAAACACAAGATTAATCGATAGTTTAATGAAACTCTGATTATCACAATGAATCACTGTCGGATCTAAATGAGAACCAAACAAACCAACCAAGATCTTTCTCATCTAGATAGACTCACATGTAGCTTGACTTGCTGCCATGTATTCTGCTTCCACTAAACTGAGTGCCACGGATCTATGTTTCCTACTGTACCAAGAAATAGTTGTATATCCAATACTAAAGATCCCCTCTGATGTTCTCTTTCTATCCGTTGGGATTCCCGCCCAATCTGCATCTATGAAGCCATGCAACTTCACCTCATCCATCTTCCTGTACCATAATCCATACTCAGATGTGCCCCTCAGGTATCTCAGGACATGCTTACCCACCTTCCAAAAGAGCTTGGTAGGCTTAACCATCGCTTGACTCAACTGGTTAACCGCATAGCTAATGTTCGGTCTCGTGTTCACTAGATACATTAGCAAACCCACTAACTGTCAATAGACAGTAGCATCCACTACCTCTCTAGAAGTAGCATCCTCTTTCCTCCATTTTCTTGGAAGAGGAGCATCCATGGGTTTGTAGCCCTCCATGTGAAACATACCCAGTATATCCCTTGCATACTTGCCTTGAGACATAAAATGTTCACCATATCACTGCCATATTTCCAATCCAAGGAAATAATGAAGAAGGCCCATATCCTTCATCTTGAACTCCTTTGAAAGGTCCTCCTTGCATGAGTGTATCAACTGCTCATCACGAGTCAATATTAAATCATCAACATAAAGAACAATGATTAAAAACTTACCCTTGTAGATCCATCTCGAACCTACCATTGATTTGCCAACCGGTTTTGGGACAATTTCCCATGCACTATTTTTGAAAATGGAGTCATACTCCTCCACCATTGCATCAACCCAAGTGGGATCCTCCACTGCTTCCTGAAAGGAATATGGTTTAGTCACAATACATTTTCTCATGAGAGCCATGTATCCAGTAAATCAATTAGGAGACTATCTCTGTCTGCATTGTGAAGTAGGGGCTCCTACATTCTGTGCAACATCTAGTCTCAATCTATCAGCTTTAGTGGTGCGCTTTCTTCCATTTCTGATGGATGGCTCTACATGAGTGGATTCCTCCACTCCATGAACCTCCTCATGTGGTTGATCCACATATTTATACTCATATTTGGGAACCAAAAGTTCCTCCTCTGCATGCAAGTCTATCTCCCTCTCAAGAGACAACCACATGGCTTTCCCCTCATCGAATTTTATATCTCGTCGCATAAAAGTCATCTTACTATTAGGAAAATACACACGATAATTATGGGGTGTTTTTTTGTACCCCACAAATATCCCAACTTCAGTAGTCAACTCCATCTTCTTCTTGGCATTCTTGGTCACATGCACATAAATAGATGAGCCAAAAATATTAAAATGAGAAACATCAGGTTTCTTACCAGTGAAAGATTCTTCAGGTGTACTCATGCCAAGTACTCTATGAGGACAACGGTTTTTCACATAAACCGCAATGTTGCATGCTTCCACCCACAAATGCATTGGTAGGCCCTGATCATACAACATCACTCATGCTACACCCATGATCATTATGTTCTTCCTCTCTGCGACCCCATTTTGCTGTGGGTTATGAGGCGCTATGAGATGTATTCTCCACCATTATCACTCCTCAGAGCCTTCACTTGCTTCCCTGACTCTTTCTCCACCAATTCTTTAAACTCACAGAACTTTGAAAATGTTTGACCCTTCTTTTGTATGAAGAAGATCCAACATTTACGAGAAAATTCATCAACAAAAATAACATAATACTTATGTTTTGTTGTTGAAGCAACCGAGAATGGTCCACACACTTCTGTGTGAATTCTCTCCAGGATCACTGAAGCACAGTTCTCCTTTTCATGAAAGGTGGAATTTACATACTTCCCCATGGTGCAATCCTTGCACTAATCCAACTGAGCATGTGTTCCCATGGAAGTCTAGTAGATATTTGTTGCATGACGAAGATGGCCCAATCACCTACGCCATAATTCACCCTCTGTTATAACCCTAATTTGCACCATACATGCTTACCTGGCATTACGCCATCTCAGATCCCTTCTTTTCCAAAGCATTGTTGAACAACTCTTTAAGAAAACTCTTTTATAAGGGCCAATGCGCCCTACTTCATTACTACACGCGTGTACATGCTAGTTGACCTAAAACAACCCGTGTGGACCGTCAAAATAATAAAAAAAGGAAAGTTGTTGACATAACACACATCTTTGGATGATTTAACTGAAACTCTCGGCCATGCATGGCCGAGGGTTCGTCCAAATACCTAGCTTCTTCTAGCCTATAAAAGAAGGGCTAGGGGTCCCATTTGGAGGAGGAGAATAAGAGTAAAGAAACTCTGCCCAATTGCATATTCTCATTGTCCCAACCCTTTAGCCATCATTGTGCAAGAAGAGATACAAAGAAAAGAAGTTGGAGGACATTGAAGAGGATCCCAGGATCAGGATTTGCGAAGCAGTGGCTGGTCTCAACATTGTAAGTTGATTCATTAAAGTTAATAATAAAGAAATTCTTTTCCCATCCCACTATATGAGTTCTTCATAATTCAATAAATATATGTTTGAATCTCTAACCCATTAGTCTATAGGTAAAATGCATGTCTAGTTTGTTTCTTGTTTTGTACACAGTTCATCCTTGGGAGGAGAGCTTCCAACAAGCGATCAAGCATGAAGAAGGATCAACATAGACTATCCGGAACAAGGTATGTTGGTCCAACCATGTATTTGCTGAAAAGAAATGGGGATTAATTCTGGAACGAAAGTAGAAAGTACTTTTATTTTGTTCATATCTACATGCATACTATAACCCTATTTGCTAGTCCATAGGGGGATTTCCCACCACAACAATATTGGCGACCATACTGGGGAAGTCCTTAGGGTTCCTGGGAGTATTTTTGGGTAGTTTTAAAAGACTGGGTTTCTTGCCTATTTTTTGAAGTTTCTGCAAAGTCTGAAGCTAGCAGAGTGTCTAGTTTTCCATAGCAGCTGTCTCTATTATTTGCTTGAGTGTGTTTTTTTTAGACCCATAGAGGTACACGCGGCCTGCATAAGGTCTGCACGCGTGTACCCGCGCCCTACTCTCTTACAACCCATGTGTAAACACTAGATGAAGAAATAATAGTAGTGTGTATATTCCAAAAAAAAAATTGAGGCAGTCATCCTCTTCCCTGTCAGAATCATACATTCTCAGGGGTTTTCTAGAATTCTTTCTAAGTCTTGGTTGTTAGCAGTCTTGTCTCAGATTGGTTTGTTTTACGAATTTTTTCCTTACATTGTTTGTTTTTTCTGTTAAAGAGAGTGTCCAAGCCTTCAAGAGATCCTGGTTCTCAATATCAGTGGTCTCTTCCTGGTTTGGATTGTCTGTTGTTATTTTTTTCAGATTTTTTGAGATACACATGGCCTATAGAAGGTCATCCCGCATGTACACGCCCTCTGGCTCTATATAGCACGCGTTCACATGCTTGTTGTTGGATTATCAGTAGCGTGCTTGTGAAGGATAGTTTTTGTTGAGGGTAAGGCAATCATCCTTTCCCTTGACAAGAGTTATATACCTCTCAGGTTTTGAATCTCTATCCTAGCAGTCAGTAGCTTAGGGTTGATCTTATCATTAGCTTGCTTTTTTCATTTAAAATTTGTCATTAAAAAAAAAATCTTTAGGGTTTTTAGACAAGTGTGAGAGTCATTTTTTAAGTTGCTAGGGTGTGATTTTTTGAAGTGATTCTTTGCAATTTGCGATTAGGCCAAAATTGTTTTTCTTGGTTTGTTACTTGTTGGTATTTTTCCTTTTTGATTTATCAGCATTTAAATTAAAAAAAAATATCTCTTTCATTTTCTTGTTTGGTTGAAAAGTGTGATTTTTCTTTAGTAGCCAGGGAAAATATTTGTTTTCTTAAGTTATTTATAGTTTACTTAGATCATAAGTAGATCGTATTCGAGTGAAATCCTTCTTTACGTTTTCTAATTCAAAAGATCTTAGAAAAATAAAAATAATTTTTTTTTTTGAAAAGTTGTTGAAAATTTGCGTTAAGTGAAATTTTTGTTTCCATCTTTCTGTTCATTTTTTACTTTTGTCTTTCAAAACATCATCAATTTCACTTTCATACCCCTTGACATAAGACAAGCCATAAAATTAACACTAAATCTAAAATTTATTAGACTTTTATGTTTGTAGGGCTAACCAACTAGTTCAGAATTAGGGCCTTGGATTAGGTTGGAGAGGAAACACTTCAAGGCCATTAAAATCAAACATTGGAGTTTGAGTTAGGGAGTGTCTAAGTCCAGTATCATGAAAGTTATCTAGGACCTCCCTCTCACACAGGGGATAAACATGAGGTCATGTGCGGAAAGGTAGTGGAGATAACCCCTCCAAAGTTGGACCAATCGTAGTGGAGAACACATATAGAGGGCTTGTTTTGGGATTTTGTCGATTGCATTTGCTACAGGGCTTCATGGGTCTTGAATCCGTTCAAGGTCTTTAGTTGTCTTTTGGAACACTTTCTTTCGATACCCTTGATAGCTTTCGGGCTCGATACCCTGCTCATTGTGGTCTACCCGACTTTCGATTGTACTCGCCTGGTGATTGTTCACGCGCTAGCAACCTAGTTGCCTATATTTTTTAGGGACATACACAGGTGACTGTGGGGGTATACCATGGTACCTAGGATAGAAATTGGGCCATGCTTTGTAGAGTATACTTGGAGGGTGATTCCTTTTTCGATTTGCACTTGCATCGGTAAGTTTCTCTAGTGTTGGTTGTTGTAACTGTTCTTCCAATTAATTTAGTGTTTGCTTGTCTTATCTTCTAGGGGCTTTTTTAATGCATGTTGTTTTTGAACGGTTAGACTACCCTAGTGTGTCTTTGATCTTCTCACATAGTGGAGGATCACAAGCTCCGCTGGTCACGAAGGCTTCTTGGCCTACCGCCGGTTACACTTGAGCCACCCTCACCACCACTAAGGCGAAAGCTAGACCAACAAGGGTCTTTTGAAGCAACTGGATCACAAGAAATTGTGCTCGACCAACATCCAGAGGAATCAACCATTTTAGAACTTGGAGCACAACCTTTTGGTCTGGTTGAAAGCTCCACCACTAATCTGTCAACACCCATCATTGTACCGATTCATCCTTATGTATACCAGACAGTGTTGCATGCAACAATGGAAACAAATGTTGTTACTCCTTCTGGGAATTCTTCAATTCCCACCACAGTTGTCACCACAAGAGAGTTTCCACCTCCTAAACCATCGTCACTAGTTCGAGCCACCATGGTCTCGACCGCCACTACATCGCATAGTGGTATGATCCTATCTTTGGTGGTGACCACAACCCCTTTCACACCAAGTGTGACAGGCTCTCCGTTCTCATACGGGATGCCTAGTTCAGGTACAAGTGTTGTACTTTCCTACTCCACATTACAGACTTTAGATCTGGGGGTAGAGAGCTCTAATTCTCCTCTACAAGGACACATGGGGGGAACTCCTACTCCTTTTAATGCTTTCCCTTACAGGGGAGTTCATATACCTCCTTCGTCCCCTTCACTTGGTGGCTCGCATCAACAAACCGTCAGGTAACCTGTACACCATAGTTTACTTGGAGAAAGGAGTCAAGCACCACCTTCACATAATATGCCGATAGGTTCGACACGGTTTTCTTTGTTCAGTGCATTTGGTAACAACGCCTTCTCGTCAGCTACTTTCCCAACTAGGGGCAACCTTGGTTTTGGACAATCTATTCCTAGGCAGGGTACTATTCCTGCACAGAGGGCACACCCAAGAACTTCTTCCATAGTAGGGCCTTAGAATTCTTGGCAAGGATTAGTTCCCTCGTCAGGAATGTCGATCTGGGGTAATTCTTTTCATAATCAATGGAACCCCGGACAAAGAACTATGCCTATCCCCATGAGACCGACATGGAGAAATCCTTCCCAAAGTCCTTTAAATGCAATGCATGCCCAACCATCTATGTCCTATCTCATAAATCTGCCGATGATGTCTCCTCACACGCAAAATCCATATGTTGGCCATGGCCATGGTTTCTACCAGAATCCAGGCCAACAGCTAAACTTTTCCTGGAAACTTGGTGCCAGTCAAACTCCAGGCCCCTTTTTCCCAGGTTATCACCAACAACCCAAACTACCCTTCCTGGAAACCTTGCATTTTCCATAATTGACAAGGTTGTTGAATGACCCCATCTGTCACGATCTGCATTGGCCTCCTATGCCGACGAAGTTGCCTTCGAACATCCCAAAGTTCGAAGCCAAGCCTAATGAATATCCAGGAGATCATGTGTATACCTTCCATCTTTGGTGCTCATCTAACTCGTTGAAAGATGACTCTGTACATTTTTTATTGTTTCAATGTACTCTCATTGGGAGTGCTGTGAAATGGTGCATTGAGCTCGACCGCTCAAGATACTCTTCCTTCGGTGAACTAGCGATGACTTTCCTAAACCATTTCCAGTTGCCTGTGAGATACGACGCTGGCACCGAATTGCTAGCCAATTTCTCACAAACTAAAGCAGACCATATCTCTGATCACATTCAAGAATGGAGATGCAGAAAGAGTTTAATTAAGGTACCAGTCCCACCAGCATTCTTTCTCGAGTGGTTTCTTAAGTATTTGGTCCCATAGTTTTCCAAAGACGTTGCAACATTGGGAGTATTTCCCGAAGAAGACGCCATCATGCGATCTCAACAACTTGAGCTAATCTATTATCAGTCTGGTTTATTATACAAGATCTTGCTAGATGCACCATGCTCAATACTTGATAAAACCAAACAGAGAGCTGGACCACATGCCGATGGTATTGTTGGTTCAGCACAAACAAAGCCCACTGAGAAACTAATGAATCCGTTGCAAAAATTGTCTATACAACACACAATGGCCAACCAAACTACTGCTTTGGCTGCTCCCCCTACCAAAATGTCGGATGTACACACAGTGTAATCGACTAATCCAAAGGCCACCCAACAGCCTAAAGGAAAGAAAAAACAATGAAATAAGGGTAAGGGGGATAAGAAACCCACCGATAATGCTGGCAGGGGAAATACTGAGAAATGAAAGGCAAGGTATCCATGCAACCTGTGTGCGGAGGACCACCCGACCCACCTTTGTCCCCGGCTTGCAGAGGCCCAAAAGTTTGTGACACAGCAACAACCTACTATGTTAACCAATCCATTCCAACATGGGAAAAATATAACCCAAGCCTCTGCAAGCACAGAAAGGGGCAACCAAGGACCCTCTCCATCTTCAAACAACCCCACATCTGCTAATGTATATATGGTGAAGGGTGATGCTTTCATATCGACTAGAGCGCATGGCTATAGTAAACCAAGCACTTCTGAGAAGGGAAAAGAAGCTAAAATCCCATCTCTTCCTCTGCAGATTGAGAAGACGTTAGGTGAAACAATGACAGACATCCCCAAAGGTGCGTTCAAAAAATCCTCTCACAACCCAAATGCAAGGGCCGCCCATAACTATTCTGTGGTGGAAGATCTATCACAAACCCCTTATGCGATTTCCACTTTGGAGGTCCTCCAAAGTTGCCCTTCCCAGAGGAAAGCCTTGTTAACTTCTTTAGGATCTACCGAGACTTGTAATCCGGGTACAATCATGCTAGATACAACCAACTTAAAACCTCGTCTGCCTTACCATGTAGCGTTTCAGATAGTAGTGGCTTATCCCATGAAAACCTTTACTCAGAATATCATCCGCACGGTGGTTGATGAGAGCACCTCGACATGTGTTATGTCTTTGGCATGTTGGAAGGCTGTTGGCCAGACTGTTTTGTCTCTGTCACCTACTCTCCTCACCGCTTTCAATGGTTGTTCGTTCTAACCACATGGTATCCTTCCTTCTTTTCCCATGCAGTTAGGAGGGAAGACCATGTGTGTCGAAGTAGAGGTAGTCGATGCCCCCCTCTACTATAATCTCTTGTTAGGAAGGAGTTGGACTTATGCCATGCAAGTTGTGGTTGCTAAATTTTTCTAGGTCTTGTTGTTTCCACACGAGGGCTAGATGGCTAGATAGTGACCATCGATCAATTGTCTTTCTCTAGACCTGACCCTGCATTGGGGGCATCCATAGTCCCGATGATTGATAATCCTCAACCAAGTGTCGTCAACATAGGGGTTGGTTTGTGCCCATCTTTGATGGATACCTTCGATTACCCACCCTCGCAAGGTGATATCAATTTTATATCCAATCACCATAAATTTGAGATTTTTCAAGTTTTGTCGTTCCACACAACTTACTTCGACGATCCGTGGATACTTCCATCCCCATTAGCCGTGATGGATGGGACAGGACACTCGGGCATGTCCATGCCCTTTTTTGCAGCTGAAGTAGCATACTCTTTATTCCAGCAAGCTTCAACTAACACTTATCCAACTCCTGTGCAAGAGTTCGATTCACTTCTAGAGCCTATTTGGGCTCAGGGTTCTCTCACTGGAACCGATTCATTAGACTTGGTCTTTCCCTTTGAAGAAACAATAATTGAAGCAATGACTAGTCCAGACAAACCCTAGGAAGATCTTCATCACAGATCATACTTCCTCCCAGAGTTAAGCTGAATCGAAGCAGGAGAATTCACTATGACTATGGTGGGAGATCGGTCTTGTCCTATTAATCTCTTAGCTACCCACAAAGTTTATGATGAGGGTAATATGGAAACCACCGCTGAAACCATACCGATCAATATATCTCGAAACCATGGCATCATGGAGAATGTTTTCGTCGAAGTTGACTGCTCCCCTGGAGAGATTTAAGTCTATACAGATCTTTTCAAAGAATTCTACGACATTTTTTCCTAGTCTTATGAGGAAATGTCAGGTATCAATCAAAAAATAGTTGAACATGAAATCACAATGTATCCTGATGCCAAGCCTGTTTGACAGAATTTTCGTCTAGTTAATCCTAAGAAAGCAGCAGCCATTAAGGCTGAGGTTGAGAAATTGCTAAAATCCAGGTTTATCTATCCTATCCATTTGACTCAATGGGTGTCAAACCCCGTGCCGGTTAATAAAAAACAAGGCACGATTTGTGTATGTACCAAATTCCATGATTTGAACAAGGCCTGTCCCAAAGATAATTTTCCCACACCTTTCATCGACCAGATCATTGACGAATGTGTGGGTTGCGAAGCCTTTTCTTTCATGGACGTTTTTTTAGGATATAGTCAAATCCAAATCAAACTCAAAGACCAACACAAAACGGCCTTCATATGTCCATGGGGTACATTCGCGTATCGTAAGATGCCTTTTGGTCTCAAAAATGTTGGAGCCACCTTTCAGCAGGCCATGTATTTTTCTTTCCATGACCTCAAGCATATATTTGAGGCCTATTTAGATGATTTAGCATCTCGATCTCGCAAGAGAATGGATCATCCCACACACCTACGAATTATCTTCGAACATTGTCGCTACTTTCGGATTCGCTTGAATCCAAACAAGTGCAGCTTCTGCGTAATGTCAGGATGATTGTTAGGTTTCATAGTGTCAACAACAAGGATCATGGTCGATCCTCTCAAGATTGAGGAAATAATTTAGTTTCCCCCCCCCCACGTACAATCCTTCAACTTCGGAGCCTACAGGGCAAGGTGAATTTTCTAAGACGCTTTATCACTAACTACGCCGAGATCACCAAGGGATTTATGCGTTTACTTAAAAAAATATGTTCCCTTTTGTTGGGACGATGCTGCTCAACACTCTTTCTCCGCATTGAAACATGCACTCACAACTGCGCCTCTGCTCTAGCCACCTAACTATAAAAAAGGTTTCTTATTATATTTGGCTACAGCAGAGTCAACCATTGGCATGGTCTTAGTTCAAGAAGATGATTTGTTCATCGAATATGTCATCTATTACTTGGGTCGAGGCCTCGTAGGACCGAAACTCAATTATTCTTATATCGAAAAACTTGCGTTGGCAGCAGTCCATGCTATTCAACGGTTCCGTCATTATGTTCTATTTCGCAAGACCACCATAATTGTTGTCGTGAATCCATTTCAGTACATGTTGACACAACTGGTAATAGGCGGAAAAATCAGTAGATGTATAGTCATCCTCCAGGAGTTTGACTTAGATTTCATTTCAGCGAAGTCCAAAAAGTCACTGGTCCTCGAAAAACTTATTTCGGAACTTCTGGTTGAGTCAGGTGATCTTGTGCCCAAAGAGTCACCTATCAGAAGAGATATGTTTTTGATCACCTCTTCAGATCCCTAGTATGGAGATATACTTATCTATCTCCAGACTTTGAAGTGCCCCACCACTGCTTCTCGTGATGAGCGTCGACGCATACGCCATCAGGCTAAGAATTATCTCATACTCGATGATACATTGTATCGGAGAGGTGTAGACTACATCCTACGTCGATGTCTCACTCATGAAGAAGCAGTTATAGTGCTTAAATATTTCCATACTGGAGCTTTTGGTGTTCATTTGTCTGGGTTGGAAACAACCCAAAATATTCTATGAGCAAGTTACTTCTAGCTGACACTTATCAAAGATTGTATCGAATCGGTCAAGAAATGCCATCCATGCCAAATCTTCTCTCGGAAGATGAGGGCACATCCTGCTCCTATGTTCCCTGTCATCACAGTTGGTCCCTTCACCAAGTGGGGGATTGATTACACTACATGAAACCCTCCTTCAGCAAGGGGGAACCACTATATCATCATAGTTGTTGACTACTTCACGAAGTGGGTTGAGGCTATGCCAACGTTTAAATATGGAGAGACTGCAGCTCTCTTTTTATTCAACCATATAATAGAAAGGTTCGGCGTCCCAAGGGAGATTGTCACTGACCATGGCAGTCACTTTCAAAACTAGTTGATGATCAAGTTAACATCAAATCTTGGGTTATGGAAGGAACATTCGTCACCTTATTACCCCCAAGCAAATGGTCAAGTGGAAGTTGTGAACAAAACTCTCAATACCATTCTACAGCGAATGATCAACTCAACCAAGTCAAATTGGCATTTGATGTTATACTTGGCATTATGGGCTTACCGAACCTCTGTTAAGACTGCAACTCGTTTCTCACATTTCCAACTCATTTACGGGCTGGAGGCAGTCTTGCCTATCGAATGTCAGATTCTGTCTCTAAAGTTGGTAGTACAGTTATTTCCAGACACTTATCCACTTGAAGAACGGTTAGTATTCCTTGAGAGGCTCAATGAGAAGCGTCGTGATTCAACCCTGGCCAACGAGGCTCACAAACATAAGGTCAAGTGTCAGTATGATAGGTCCGTTCATCCTCAGATTTTTTCTGAAGGTGACCTTGTCCTGGTCTATGACCAAGATAAAGACCCCCTGGGGGCAGGAAAATTCAAACCCATGTGGTTCGAACCTTTCATCATAAAAGAGGTTTTAAAAAAGGGTGCTTATCGTCTGGTTGA
>ML871209.1:13368-33301 GCA_009831015.1 Picea engelmannii | reverse complement strand
TGTGACGTAAAGCAAGACATTGAGATGAGACTAGTACTGTTCTTCCAGCTTGAGAAGTTGTGACATAAATCCAGTCTAGTATCTTTCTTCCATCTTGATTGTTGTGAAGTAAAGCAAGATGAGTACTGAGCTTCTAGCTTGACAGCTGTGACGTTAAGCCAGTCCTGTATTATGATGAGCCAACCTCGTGCTGTGATGATGATGATGTATTAGTTTTATATTAATTCATATTGATGTAGCTGATGATTGCATTCCTTTGAGAATGACGATGTTGTCGATGAAGAAAAATTCCTATGATTTATAGATATGCCAGTTAGTGTTCCAAGATGATATTGATGATGTTGTCCACCTGATGTTGTTGATGATAAAGGCCTCTCTCTCATCTAATGTTGTTGAAGAATACCCTTATTTTTTTTTTAAAGTAAAAAGTGGGACCTTTCATATTAAAGCTTCATCCAAAAAAGGAGGATACATGACACATAGGAGCCAGGTGTCCTGCCTGTGTAGGAAACCAAGACACCTAGCTATCTCACTGTAACATGTCCAAAAATTATAGAGAACATAGAGCCACCCTGCCCATAGGAAACCAGGGGGTATATTCGTGACTAACAACAGTTTGATAATATAGTTGCTAAGGCTATCCAGACTAACACCTAGAGGACTACTGTCCTGAGAAAATACAACAACAAACATAAAGAAAAGCATGCAAACTCTAAGACCTGTTAACCAGTGCTCTCCTTGTCGTCCTTCTCTTCTGCTACACGGACTGGTATTGAAAATGGCTGTGCACAGGTAGGACATAGGCGTTTGGGCGTGTCGTTGGAATAAGCTGCATAAATCATATCCAGGCGTTGGCTTGCGCAGACCGCTCAGAAGATTTGGTCTTCAACCAGACTTCTCACTTCAAATATGAGTTGCAACTGCTCCGGGAGTAAAAGAGGTGGCGAGGGCGGCCTCGGCTGCTTGTCATCACGTCCCAGACATCCTGCGTCCTTAGCTGCACCAGCGTCCATCCACTACTCCTCTTCTATGATGCAAGTTTCTGTGCCGGGGTCCAAGGAATCTTTAGCGCAGGAGTCGGAGGAGGTTCTGCCACGGGGAGTAGTTCTAGAGATGAAGATAGGGGTGTGGGGGTCCCAATTATCAAGGAAGGTAACCATTTTCTTTTCCAAAAAATCCGGTGGGAGATAAATCCTCAAATATTCTTCCACGATTGTGCCAGGAGGTGAACATGCTGCCGGAATTGCTTGCCATCGTCGCTGCCTGGCTAGAGTCACTGCGCCTTGGAATTCTCGATGTTGTTTCCTTCTAGAGGCGGCTGCATACCAGCCAGCCCCTCTGCGTGGTCGCCCCCTCAATTGCGGCATGACTGAAACAGAGGTTAGAGCCAAGTCGCCGAAAGCTGGATGGCAGCCTCGCTGTGCAGGAAACTGCTCGAACACAATGGAACTCCAGAGAAGGTTGATGGGCGAATAAACCATAATAAACGCCATTAAATCCATGAGCTTAATGCTCTGGCTGGCCAGACCGAGGGCGCTCGTGCTGAGTTGCATCAGGTTACGGAGGTGGTAGGAGCCGACGCTCGAATTGAATTGTGGAGTGTGTGGGGAGGACCGGTATTAAAGGCCCCCCACCTCCCCTTGTCACCTCCCCTTGCCACCTCCCCTCGCCATCCTCGACGCGTGTCACCCCATCCGGGGTTGAAGAATACCCTTCTTGTTAAGGAGGAGTGTTGAAATAATGTAACTGCAAAGTGTATACTTATTATTATTTGATATATTATTCATTGGATCAATCCCCATTGTGGATTGATCATGTTGGCTATTGTAAAAGGACCAAATCCCCTTTTGCGGATTGGTCATAATAAAATTGTAATAGGCAAAAGACAAAGTCGGCCCCAAAATATATCAAAGAGGCCCTAGAATATAATAAAGGTGGTTATAACCACCAAGGAGAAGAAGTCGGCCTTGCCAGTGAAAGGACACTCCCACACGTGCCAGTCTTGTATAAATAAGGAGGCTAGCGCCTCACTTAGACATACACTCACTTGTTCATTGAGACACAAGTTTCAGAGATGCAGTTGGAGAAGAGAGAGAGAGAGAGAGGCACATCTTTGGGAGAGGACATTCTGTACTTGTTTGAGTTATCTCTTGGCATTGTATTGGATTTCTATAATAATAGAGTTTTGTTGGGTTTCTGCCCCATGAGGGTTTCCCAGGATAAATGATGTGTCTCTTGTGATTGTGTATTTCTCAGTGATCTTATCTTATGTTGTTTTTATTCATTGAAATGCAAAGAACTATAATAATGGATTAAACATTAACAATTTTTAATTCAATTCATGTTGTTGAAGATGAAGATGAAACTTCCAAATTACAAGAAAAAAATTTCTTCCTCCTATATATTCCATATGAATATATTTCAAGCAGCAAATTTGAGGAAGAATTTGAGAAGCCTCCACCAAATATACAAGAAGATTGCATCCTTGTAATAGATGATGAAACATCACAAGAGAACTTGTAGCAAGAAGAGTTGGCGGAAGAAATAAATTTTGAGAATAAAGAAGATATCCATTGCATAGAAGAATAACACTGCCAAGACGTCGCCAATGAAACAATAATTTTGAATGTGGAAAAATAATAATAAAAAAATATTTTGAAGAAATAAATTTCTCATTTGATTGAAGATAGAAACACTCTAGGGAAACCAAGAGTATATTATATTGAATATTGGTTCGAAATTCTTGTCATCATGCCAATGCAAACAAGTCTTTTGCACACATTGCTCGATCTCACTGTGGTACATTTTGGGCATTCTAGTGATTTTGATGCTCTTGGTTTATTGGTAGAAACCCCCATCTTTCTATTATTGTTGGAGCCCATTTCACAAGTCAATGAGATGCTTGAATGGCTCCATTGAAATCTTCCTATACCTAATATTCTCATTTCTTTCAAGTAAGTTAGGGTAGGTAGATCATGTTTGTACATATTTTGTTTCTTCAGTTCAGTTTTGCATAATAAGGCAATCTTTATATTAAAGTTTGAAGATAACTCCATGAAAGAAGAAGAATTACAAGAGTTCAATTTGAAGATGACTCCATAGACCAATGGAGAAGGTAACTAGTCTTGAGATTTGGGTGTTCTCAGTAACCCGCAGGGGATCATTGTTCCACAGTTGGAGTCTGTTGTTGACTAAAATTTGGTCACCTATATATTCCCACTCTTGGAATAATAATAAAAAATGATATCAGAAGGTGAAAATTTTGGAACTATTATAAGTTCCATATATATTCCTTGGTCTCATCTTTGACACACATTTTTTGGATCGAAAATATGAGTCTGTATGCTCAAGATATCCAGGTTTGAATTTTAAAGAGGAAAAGGGTGCCTCTTACATGTGGAATAAAGCTAATCTTTTGGAAGCACTTTTAAATATTTTTGGCTTCAAGACCCTTGAAAATATTTTTGTATTGGATTCAAAACTCATAAAAAATTCTTCATGGCATTTCTCATGGGCACATGTCATTCTCCTATACTTAACATTTATTTGAGTTATGGTGGTCAATCAGACTCACCATAACTTCCTCACCTATTCATCCCCCTCACATCCATCCCTGAAAAACTCACCTTACCCCCCTCTCTCCATTTCCTCATCCCTCACCCATCCCATACTTAACATTTATTTGAGTTATGGAGGGTGGTCGGACTTGCCATAACTCAAGTATTTCCCTCCCCCTCACTTCCCAACCTGCCAACCCTCATTTCCACCACCTACAAATTACACCCCCTCATTTCCGCCACCTACAAATTTCACCCCCCTCATTTATGCCACCTACAGATTACCCCCCTCACCTCACCCTACATCACCCCCCTCACCTCTGCCACCTACATTTATACCCTTTCCCCTTTTTCCTACACTCTCCTGCTTCATACATTTAGCTCATTTTCATGAAACATTATTACTATTATAATATTCACCTTTAACTTTTCCACTTTATACATTATTTTAGGTAATCCACTTGTAACCTTATTCCATGTGACCAAATTTCACTGGATGACATGGAAATGTGTTTAGGATTATTGAGGAGTGCCACATGGAAGCCATTAATTGGAGACATGTGGCTATATATTAATGGTTGAACGAAATTTAATCGAAGGGCCCAGATTTGTCCATGAATTTTGATCAATGATGGTTGAGTCACGATCTTGCAGAGGCCATAACTTGAGCTCCGAGTGTTAGAATCATGCAAAATTTATACCGTTGGAAAGGTATTTCGATGTAGAAGATGATGGTACATGTTGAAAAGGTTGAATGTTGCTACATTTTCCCCAGAAATTAAAATATCAGCCAGTTGCATTTTTAATAGGCATGCATGACAACTTGACTTCACGAGCTCATATCTTGAGATCCAGACAATGGATTTGGATAAATTTGATATCTTTGGAAAGATAAGACAATAAAAATTACATGAGAAGTGGTTTACATGATTAAAAATTTGGTTTTAAATTCCATAAAATAATTACATTCATCATATTTTTATGGAAAATTAATTAAATTGTGAAATTAAAAGTTTATTTTAAAAACTTTTATTAAAAAAGGAAAGAAATAGTTGACATATTTCCTCTAACCGTCAAAGAAGACAATAAAAAGTACAACAAACCAACAAGTAAAGCAGATGATATACCATCATAGTAATTTTATACTGACCACATCATTTCGTCTTTATCAAGCTCTTCATCCAGTTACTCCACCTCTTTAAATAAAAAGGTTTAACCAAAGATTGATATTTTCCTTTTTCTTCTATCTAGGCCTTGTTGCCTTCTGCCGCACACTTTCTTCTTTCTACGAACTTCATTGTTTTACATATTTTCTTTATGGTCCACTGGAGCCCCAATCCCACTCATTATGACAAACACATTTTATTTTCAGAGAATATGTATTGAACTATATATTTTTTAGAAATTCCAAGAGAGTTGTTTTGGGATCAATCTCGATTGTACTTTGTAACCCAGTTTTTCTGAATATAAATTATTTGAGATTGATCTATCATTATCTCCTTTTAATCTTCCCATGTATTACTTTGTCAAAGTTCTCTTCTGCATGCAGATCATTTCTTTTAGTTTTTTTGTGATCAGAAATCTCTAGCCCTACTATGAAGGATGCGAGGAATTCTATTTATTTGATTTAAATGTATGAATGTGTGTGTTTCCTGGTCCATTCTCAGGAAATCTCTTTTTAAAAGAAAAAGAAAAAGAAAAATTGTTTTCTATTAAATATCTATTTTACTTTTTGTTGACGGACTTCTTATAAAAGTCCCACATTTTATAAATCTTGGATAGAGGTTGTTGTTTTGGTCCTTGACAGATTCAAGCGTCAACACCTCATTGTAACAATCATGTTCTTGTGAATGAGCATATCCGTCACATCTCTTCTCAGGGATAAGTTGTCACCATTCTAGCGAGACTTTCATTCTGTATTTCTACAGTTTTGTAAATTTCACTCATTAATAGAAATTGTGTATTATTGTATCGTCATGTTTATGGTTATATCTTTGTTGTATTATTGATATATCTCTTTACATTTCTTTATTATATCTCCTCTCTTATTTTGTGCCGAAAAGTAATCATGATCATAGATACTATTTATATCATTAGTTTTAATGAGTGATTTTGTATTTGATTTTACATTTTTTTCAAAAAATAATGTTAAATTTTTTTATTGCAATGTCATTAATATGAATTTTTGTTATACTAAATTGAAAGATATGAATAATTTTAATCTTTTATATTCAATAATCAATCTATTTCTAATTCATATCTATATTAACTTTTACTTTGAATTTCAAAAGTAATAATTATAAGAAATTCCAATTAATATTTTTAATAATAAACTAAAAAACTAAAACTAATATATGTGTATGAATAAAAATAATTTCCAAAATCATATAGATGATAGTATATAGCCCATCATAAAAATAATAAATTGTCTAATTCATAGTGACCCATAAAAATCATAAAAGCATATAGTGGATCATATTTAATTAATCATTCTCTTAATGTGGATGGTGTTTTGTTGTTCATTTAATTGACACGGATTGTATATGGTTGTGCATATGATCGAGATCATGCTAGATATATCCATACCGCCCTAAATAAATATTACTTGAAAATATGGACAAGAAATGATAATTCAAAAGTAACGTGTATCTCGATTAATAAATCGCCCAATTTATCTCAATTAAGACATTGATAATTCAAATATATGTCAAATTTGTAAAGATGTGGACAATTTGAAGCATTCTTTCCAGCCTGGCCTTAGAAGTAATTTCTAAAGAAAGTTGCATTCATGCCATGATTTAAGAGGACAATCAAGGAAGCAACTTTAGAATGCATGAAAATCATGAAAATTTTAGTCTTTTTGTTGAATCTAAAACTTAAATAATTTTTAGTCTTTTTGTTGAATGCAATAAACCTTTTATAAATACCATATTAACAATATGGGCATTGATCAAGCCATGCATAATCTGTTAAAGTCTTTTAAGACTTATCAAACTAGTTATGAATAATTAACGATTATCAATTTAAATTTTTTAGTTTTAAAAAAATAAGACTTATCAAACTAGTTAGGAATAAATAAGGATTATTAATTTAGATTTTTTTTAGTTTTAAAATCGATAAAAATGGTTGGAATTTTTTAAAATTCATGTTTTGTATCATATTTGTAATCGATAACTAATCACTTTCTTGAAACAAAAAATTAAATAAATTAAATAAAGTTTAATTTTTTTAGCATTAAAAAAATTATATATCTAATTTTTAAATAGATAATATATATATGATAAAATAAAATAAAAAATATTCCTTATTATATTGACAATTTTTCAAAATATAATTGTAAGTAAGAAAATTGTATTACCTTCTAAAAAATAGAGAATTTATATATATAGTCTTCTTGAGCTTTAGTTGGCAAAAAAGAAACTAACCCAAGCCCAAGCACAAATCAAAACTTGAGCATCCCCTGGGGAGCTAGAAAACTACCAGTGTTTTACAGTGATCCCAGACAGATAATGAAGTATAGACATCAAAACAAAGCTAAAACTATAGGGATGTGATAAAAACTAATCTAATATGCAATGACCAACTATTGAGTTGAGTGAGAGACATTTCCACCAGGTGGATTGACCATGCGGAATGGATACAAGGGGATGGGAATGTTCAAGAAGATCACATCCCAGGAAGACAATTATGGTGCAGGTTGATGTTGCACTTGGTGGGAGCAAAGATCCATCAACAGGGTGATATTTTGATCCAACTATTGAACCCTAAATTTTAAGTCGATAACCTCACCTCTAACTTTCAAGATAATATTTAGATGGTCTTCCTCCATGCGAAAATCCCATGTCGCTTCACCATAGTGGATGTACTCCAGTTGAGTCTTCAAGGGTTGTGAGGGAGGGCCACCTTCCATCAAGACTGCGAACTCACCAAGAGTATCATACTGAATGGTGCTCTTCAATGAAGGGACCTTGACCATCTGAGTGGATTCTTCCCTAGTCCCGTCACCATCATCAAACCATTCCACCTGACAACCCCATTCTAGAGCACCATCTGAAGTGTCTATGTTTCTACTTGAAACATCCTTTCAGGTCAGTGAAGCACCATCCACCCTCTCCATGTCACTGGAAGAATGCACCATATCGCCTTGCTTTGCACCAGTCTTTCGATGAGACCCCTTCCTCTATGAGATCACCCCCATTCCCTAGTGTGAGGCATCAAGCAGGGAAGAATGCCAACAACACTAGGTAGGGGAGTCTTTTTTCGAACCACCAATTTCCAACAGCTTTTGATGGGAATGAACATCAATTCCAAGCCTCTAGTATGTATCTTCCTACCATCCTGCATTGAATTCATCTCATAATAGATTGTCTATAGGTGCATGTTAAATTCCATAATTGTTGGAATGATATTTTTGTAACTCCCCTTCCCATCAGTTGTACCATGAACCAACACCTCCTCACTCTTCACATGCTCAAGTCATTGAATATGCATTATGGACGAACCTTGGAATAAACAGGATTCTCCCTCCTAGGGGATCTATCTTCCAAGTGGCTAGACGCACTCCATCCAAGTGCGTACTCATGAATGCTAACATAAAAACTCATATGGGGATGTGTCTTCCGACATTTCCATATTCATGCATTCCAGGAATAGAGGGTGCTCAGGTCTTTGACTATGGTTGCATTCCATATCATGTGCTCATTTATTTACTCCATTGTTGGAAATATTATCCACAATTTTGTTGGCTTCTCAGTGGACATGAGAGAAAATAAGAACTAAGTTAGGAAGAAGAAGAGATTTCATAAATTCAAGACCACTTAGGACCCTCCAACTAGGTGCAATTTTGGTAAGATCTAAGCCATTTAAGGGCTTGGAAATCATAGTCAATATGATTTGGGAATCCCCTTCCACAATTAGTTGATGAAACCCATGTTGAGTAGCATCCTAAATACCCCGATTGAGAACCCAAGTCCATCAACATTACTCAATTAGTGACCAAATATGCCAGCTAGAATCTGATGAAGCTCACCTTGATGATCTTGAAAGACTGCACAAAAATCAGTTGGTCCTAGGTTTCCCCTTGATGCTCCATCAAAATTGATTTTTAAGAATCCATGAGGAGGGTGATGCCACTTTTCAGGACTTAAGACAAAGGATAAGTGGTCGAGATTCAGTTCGGGGTCCGAGGCTAGGAAAATATCCCCTCATCTTGATCACAAGTCAAGTCATCTGCCATCCATTTCATTTTTATGATTGTTTTCAAGATTCTATATTGAATTTTGGGCCAGGTGTCAATCCAAAGAAGTTGTGTAGAATGTAATATTTTGCAGTTCCTTTCTTTCTATATTTTCCATAGGATAAACCTTGGAACAAACTACTAGATTCAAGTTAACACTAGATTTTCGTAAATAGGGGATCGCCAACTATAAATCATGTTGGGGATGTTATCCCTATGGTGGTCTTAAGTACAAATAATTTGAGCCACTTAGTCCCAAATGTTTGAGATGTATTGGAATTAGTTGAGTAGGTGTTCCATGGTTTCCTCATGCTGCAATCATAGGGGACAAACAAAGGGCCCAATGACGCCTCTCTTTCTAAGATTTTCCCAAGTTAAGATGTGTCAATGGGAAAACATACATAGGAACATGCCTACTTTGGGCCATAAGTTATCCTGTGAAATGTTGTTCCATACATTTTCCTTGGGAAATAGGTGAAAGCGAGCCTTCAATCCATAGGATTCCTTGATACAAAAGACCCCTTTGTGGAGTGTCCCCATCTAAGTATGTCAAGGCCTTGTTTGATCCATATTTTTTCGAAGTGCAGCTTCATCTTTCCAGGGTCCTAGGTCAATTCCTTTTGGGATTCTGAGATATGTCTGGGTAGTCTTCCATGTTGATGTTTAGACAACATCAGGAAGACATTCTCTAAAGATAATAATTAATAATATAATTATTATGGATTATTAAATATCATATATAATAAGTAATAATAAATAGTTATTGATTATTCAAGGGATGCATCCTTTCATGGATGGTCACCTTATGTTCCCTATATATGGAACACTCATTATTGTAATAATACATCGAATATCTCTCATATCTCATATGAATAAAAACCAACATGGTTCAGAGCAGAACTGGGATTGACTCCCTCATAGGAGGCCCCAGGAAAATGAGAGAGATAAAACCTTCAGGAAAAGGTTATGGCCATCTTTCACCATGGAATTCCATAGTCTCCTTGCTTCCACTGCACACACATCTTCAGTTGTTGATATTTGTGAGAGGTCATACGTACACGCGTGTGTGATCACAAGGCTCTTTTGATTCATATTTCTTCTAGAAGTTGAATGACAATGATCAAAGGAATTGTTGGGCTTGGCATGTGGGTGAGGTTTCACACATTGGAGAGTGTATGCTAATGGGAAGGAACAGAGGATCATGGATAAACACAACATAGTGGCATCAGTAATGGGCGCAGACATGGTGCCTACGAATTATCTCATCTCATGGATGCCTTGGTCGTGGAAATAAAAAGTAATATGGGCCCTACAACTGTACAGAAGAAAACAAAATTCTTCGAAGGCATTATCACAAGCCCTGGCAGCCTTGACGGTCTTCAAATCGTTGCTCATTTGCATGAACGCATCTACCAACACTTCCAAAAAAAAATGCATCACCATAGAGTCTATATTCTCTGAAAACAAGAAGAGGTCTCGAAGTGTATGCTGAGCCAATGCGGTCTTCTTGTTGTTTGTGTCAAGTTTCCTAATGAAGTCAACAAGTATGTCGAATGTAATGTGATTGGCGTGGAAACCAAATGGGAGTGCCACGTTGCTGGCCGCCAGCATTTGGATAATGAGATATGTTTCTGGATTGTTTCCCACTGTGAAGTAAGCATTTACAAAATTAGAGAGAGCCATCAAGTTATTGAAGTGGCTACATGTTTTGATCACAGGGAATGTCAGAACCCTAGAATTATTCAAGTGCACCTATAGCTTCTTGGTTGGAGACATTAACATATTAATTGTGGCACTCCGTATAAGAAATCCTTCCCCTAAAATTTGTCATGCCATGGTCAAATAGGTCAAGGTGAATCTCTCACGGTTCTTGGAACCTCATTTGATTATCAAAAGAAAATGGGATCCCTCCCTCCCNCTCTCTCTCTCTCTCTCTATATATATATATATATATATATATATGAGATTGTTGATTATGAGATGGATTTGAGGGAATGTGGACTTCATCTCGACGTTTTTTATATGGTTAGATGAAGAAACCAAGACATTGGTTTCACAAGGAAACCTCGATATATCTTGGGGGACATTGGCTCCATGGGGGAAACTCGATGTGTCATAGAGAAGACATTGGTTCCATGAGGGAACCCTGATATGTATTAGACATTGTTTTCATGAGGAAACCTTTATATGTAAAATAAGGTTCAAGATTACATTCCCTTTCAAGACAATTGATCCAATTGATCCCATTGATCATGTAGCTCCACTTAATGTTTCCATAGATATTGTAGTAGGTTGGAAGATACTTGCATGGGATTGTCAGACTCTGTAGGAGGCAGAAGAACATGTAACTCCGTGTGGTACCTTTCGAGAGAGAAACATACCTCAGATATATCCATGCTATGCTGCAGCTATGAGCCACATCATTGATTATGAGCCCTCATGTTATGAGGAGACATCTAGTATGGAGAGATGACATGATGGAGGAGTATCAATCCATCATGAAGAATAATGTGTGGTATATAACTGATGGGAACATTGAGAGGCACACAACGAGATTTGTTGCTATAGGATTCTCTTAGGTATAGGGAATAGATTATGAGGATACATTTTTTCTTGTTGCTCTATACACTTCTATCCAGATGATTATTTCCCCTGTAACATCCATGGGTTGGAGAGTACATCAGATGGATATAAAGACAACATTTCTCAATGGAGATATTAGGGAAGAAGTATACATTGAGCAACTAGATTGTTTCGTGATACATGAGAAGGAGTCTCTTGTGTTCAGGTTGAAAATGGCCTTGTATGGAATCAAGAAACCACCTCGAGCTTGGTATGCAAGGATTGATGGAAACCTGATGATTTTTGGGCTTCAACAAAAGTGTCGTCAATTCTAGCCTATACTACAAGACTGTTAATGGTGAGTCCCTGATTTTGGTCCTCTATGTTGATGATTTATTCCTCATCAGTACATAGAGATTTATTATTGAATGAAAGTATGCATTGGCCTCTGAGTTTGAGATGAAGGAACTTATCACGATTCACTACTTCTTGGGACTAGTGGTGTGGCAGAGAACTAATGAGATCTTCTCGAGTCAATGGAAGTACACAATTGAGATATTGAAGAAGTTTGAGATATTGAACTTCAAGCCTGTGTCTATACCAATGATGACAAATCTAAATAAACTAAGTGTGTCTTCTTCCGATTTTGAAAAAATTGATCTGACTCTATACAGACAGTTGATTGGATAATTGATGTATCTAGTTAACACCAGACCAAATATTTGCTATGCAGTGAGTGCACTTAGCCAGTTTATAAGTCAATTGAGATAAACACACTAGATTGTTGTGAAACATGTGTTGAGATACTTGCGAGGCACAGTTTGACATGGTTTGAGATATACTTTCAGTATTGATATGATATGGAAGGAATATATTGACTCTGATTAGGTAGGGAGCGCAGTGGACAGAAAGAACACCTTCAAGTGTTGCTTCACTTTGGGATCTTCCATGGTTTCCTAGTGAAGCAGGACACAAAATTATGTAGCTTTGAGCACAACAGAAGAAGAGTACATTGCATTAAGTATGATAGTCTGTGAAGCAGTGTGGCTTCACAAGATCCTTGCAGATTAATTCAAACATGTGCTGGATTCCACCATTATTCATTATGGTAACTAAAGTTGTGTGAAGATATCTGATAATCCAGTGTTTCATGAAAAATCGAACCATCTTGATATCAAGTACCATTTCATCCAAGACATGGTGCAGAGGAAGGAAGTATTGGTGTAGTACCTTCCTATAGATGAGCAGGTTGTTGATGTTCTTGCCAAACTAGGATGAAGTTTAAGTACTTCCGTGACAAACTTGGCATGGCAGAGAATTCCTCCCTTGCTGAGAGGGAGTGTTGATGTTTGCAGCTTCTTGATACATTCTCCAAATCGTACTCCTCTGTGACTAAGTTGATTTGATCTGTTATGACACTTATCCAAGAAGGGATAAGTGGGGCACTTATCCGAGAAGGGATAAGTGTGGTTGGGCTTATAACCCAATGTCCCATGTGTAGAGCACATGAGGACATGTCAAGGGAGTTGACCCTTGATGTCATACACTATGGGAGTTGACAATAGTGTTTATAGAGGGTGTAACCTCTAGAAGTCCACATGGAGTGCCATGTGTGACAAAATTTATCCAGATCGTACTCCTCTGTGAATTGAGTTGAGTTGATCTATGATGACACTTATCTGAGAAGGGATAAGTGGAACACTTATTCGAGAAGGAATAAGTGCAATTGGGCTTATAACCCAACGTCCCATGTGGAGAGAACATGAGGATGTGTCAGGGGAGTTGACCCTTGATGTCATACACTATGGGAGTTGACCCTAGTGTTTCTAGAGGGTGTAGCCTCTAGAAGTGTACATGGAGTGCCATGTGTGACAAAATTTCTCTAGATCATACTTCTCTGTGAATTGAGTTGAGTTGATATGTGAGGACACTTATTCAAGAAGGGATAAGTGCATTTTGGCTTATAGCCCAACATCCTAGAGGGAGTATCCTCTAGAAGTGTTCCTAGAGGAGTACCTTCTAGAAGTCCACATGGGAGTGCCATGTGTGACAAATATTTTACTACTATGGTGATTTTGTACCACTGGCGGAGACTATGTGTCTCTGGACAGTAGTTGTGTAATACTATGGAAAGATACCTCCCTAACTAAGAGGGAGTGTTGATGTTTCAACATCGAGCATAACTTCTCCTATATTGGGCTGCAGACCAAGGGATATAGGATACATTTATCACAAAGGTGCACTTGTGGTAAATGGGCCCAGACTTATTCCTTCCTTGATCATGAAAAGGAATAATATGAACTCAAGGTGCTTGAAGTTATTTCCATGTGTCAATTAGCATCAAGTCGAATTTCACTCATAGGTGTGTGCCTATGGTGAAAGATCCTAGTGTGGTATTTGTCCTAGTCATTGTGATTTGACAAGAAATGATAAAGACTCAAGATGTTATATGCTTTTACATGCGGACCCAAAGTGAGCCTAATCTTAGAGAGTTTTAATTGGCTGAGAGGGAGATCTACAGAAGTAGTTTCTTCTCGGTTCAAGTGGGAGAGAGATGTCTCCCAAGACTGACAGACAAGTGTCATGAGTCTAGGGTGAAGTTTCTATACTTCAAAGACAAGAGTGGCATGTTGCAAAATGTCTCCCTCATTGAGAGGGAGTGTTGATGTTTAGACAACATCCGAAAGACATTCTCCAAAGATAATAATTAATAATATAATTATTATTGATTATTAAATATCATATATAATAAGTAATAATAAATAGTTATTGATTATTCAAGGGACGCATCCTTTCATGGATGGTCACCTTATGTTCCCTGTATATGGAACAATCATTATTGTAATAATACATCGAATATCTCTCATATCTCATATGAATAAAAACCAACATTACATTCCCTCCATGAGGAGAAAGAGGGATTCTTTTCTAGTATTTTTCTACACATGTGGGTCTTTCTTGAAGATTGTGAAACTAGCCCTATTGATTCAAGAGTGGAATTTGATGCCAATAATTTGACCAAAATAGGGCCTCCCAACCTTCCCTGATTTCCCAAAAAGCATGATCCTAAATTAGGGAGTGGTTATTCCAAGCCAAATTCAAAATTAGGGAATCATTCTTGTGTTCATTCCACCTAATGATCTGCGCCTCTTCTGCATATGGTGTATATTTATGACTCCACATTTGATCCCATTGATACCCTAGTTTCTTGAGCCATACCCACAATATTTTGGCTCCCATGACCTTGTTGAGCAAGTGAGGATGATCTGGATTTTATGAACAGAACAAAATGAATACAAATTATTAACAGGTGCTTAACACAATATAACAAAGATATAGTAAAACTAGTTTTCAATTAAATAACGAAATAAGTTGAAACTGTAAAATGCAACGGAAACAAGCTTGCTGGAATGGTGGCAGCTTATCTCTGAGAAGAGATGTGACAGCAGCGCGCATTTGCAAAAAGAATATTAAAATGAGGATCTGAAGGCATTTTTACAATAAGCAATAATTCAAAAAACCCTAGACATCCAAAAACCTAACCCTAGGAGATGATGCACCAAAAGTCATGTGGGCCCCGTTTGGGTAAGTTAGTACATCAACTTCCCGGGGTCGTAACTTTTGCATACAATCTCCGTTTTAGGCGTGTGATAGCCCATTGGAAAGGTATTGTTGAGGAGATTAATTTTGGGGGCTCAATCATGCCATTGGATATCATTGAAGATATCAATACTGAAAAACCTTCATTTAGGCCCTCAAAATGGCCCCGGAAGTTAAAACTGCTAAAAATAGTAAATTGCCAAAATTATCAGAAAACTGTCTTGAGCCAATTGGAAAAGGTGGGTGGCCACCGATATCCATCTAGATAAATCCTCCCTCCTTAGGAAGAAATGGTCTCCATTGCATTGAGGTCCCCCATTACATGAGGAAATTTCTGCTAAATTTGGCCCTAGGTGAGCCACTTGCCTTGGTGCAGGAGCTTCCCTGCTTTGATGACTTGATAAAGTTGGATCCTTTGTTGTCGAGTGACCTTGCTATGTCTGTCCAAAATTTGATCATTGGATGCATATTGTATGCAGTCGGGGTTGATTTCTATTGGTGTCAGTTGTTCTGCTACTTCTGAGGTGTCCAATAATGGTGGGAAATAAGGGCGAAGGAGATCCACGTTGAACACTGGGTGCATGACAAGGAATGGAGGAATGTTGAGCTCAAAATAATTATCCCCCATGGCCTTAGTGATAGTGTACGGTCCATAACGGAGTGGTCGAAGCTTTCGATGGGGTCCTGTAAGGCGTTCTTTCTAAAAGTGCAACCAAACTTTGTCACCCACCTGAAACTTATGCGGAACCCGATGTTGATCATGGCATTGTTTGTACCTGTCATTTAAATTATGCAGGGTATCCTAAACCTATTGGCAGATGTGCTAGATCCGCTCAATGAATCGGGTGGCTTTGTCAGCTTCTGTTGGAGCAGAAGATGAGTCAATCAAGGTGACCACAAGGGGAAGTGCAACATCTATGGGACCCAATTGTTGGAATCCCAACCCCACTTGAAAGGGGCTATGGCCGATTGAGCTATGCAAGGCTCGATTTTAGCTATGTTGGACATAGATAAGGCTCTCATACCATGTGCCAGGGTGATTTGAATTATACATGCGAAGGATATGCATAATCATTCGATTTACAACCTCAGTTAGGCCATCTGTCTGGGGGTGGAAGTTCCTGGATTTGGTGAGATTGGTGTCCAACAATGACCAGAGGCTCGACCAGAATGTGCTGAGAAATCGACTATCCAGATCTGAGACATTGGTTTGTGGGATTCCAAAATGTACCCAGACTCGTTCAAAGAAGAGCTTGGCAGTGGCCTCTGTTGTGATGCTCTTCTTGCAAGCAACCATAATCGCCATCTTAGAAAAGTGATCAACAACCACAAAAACACAATCATTTCCCCGCTTGGTGGATGGGAGGCTTGACATGTAGTCCATTGAGATGGATTCCCATGGTCTGTCAAGAGTAGGAAGAGGGGTGTACAAGCCTTGTTTCTTAGTGGTCATTTTCACAATAGCGTAGGCAGTGCAGGACTTGATATACTTGCCGACCTCCTGTCGAAGTTTCGGCTAGTAGAAATGTTTCTGTAGCATCGCCACTGTCTTTTCAACATCAAAGTGTCCTGCCACCCGACTATAGTGGGATTCCCAAATCATCTTCGCTTTCTCACTTGATGGAACACAGATATGGCCCAGATGACACAACAACCCATCCTGAAGATGGAAATTATCGACAACTGCATTTGCACCCAACATTTGGTAGGTGGTGACGAAGTCGGGGTCTGTCTCATAGATTTGGGGCCATCCAGATGTCTCATGGCCATAGGAGTCTGGCACCATGGTGAGTTCCACAACTGGAGGTTTGCTGAGGAAATCAATGACATGATTGGTGCTTCATGTTTTATACTTGACGCTGAGGTGGAATTGCTACAAGTATGTGGACCACTTTTGATGGCAGTCATTCTATAATTTTCCCTGTGTCTACATGAACTGCAGTGGCTTATGATTAGTGTGTATGACTGTCTCCTTCCCAAGAATGTAATGTCTCCACTGACGACATGCTTGCACAATGGAGTACATTTCTTTGTCGTAATTCGGGTACTTAGGGACAGTATCTGACGGTGTCTCACTATGATAGGCCATGAGGTGACCATGATGAGTGAGAATGGTGCCCACAACATAGTTTGAAGCATCTGTCTTGATCTCAAATGGATGCTATAGGTCTGGTAGTGAAAGTACTGGGGTTGAGCACAAGCGCTGCTTCAAATCATCGAACACTTGTTGTTGGGACTAGCCCCATGCAAATTTCACCTTACCACCACCCCTATTTATTTGGCTGAGGGCCCATGTAATATGGGAGAAATTCAACACGAACCTGTGATAGAAATTAGCAAGTCCCAAGAACCTCTGAAGCTCAGTGAGTGTTGTTGGGGCTAGCCAGTCACGAATAACTTGGATCTTGGTTGGATCCACATGTACGCCATGCTGATCAATGATTTAGATGATCTAAAAATAAGGGGATGACTTGTTTTTCTATGCAAGCACCCTCTACTCCATTAAAATAAACTTTTCAGGACCTTGCTCAATGTCTTAGTTGTGCAAGAGGTTTTATGTGTCAAGTTCATACTTCTTTTAAATGTTTATGTGTGAGGTCTTTAAAAGGTTAAATGTTGTTTAAATAAATACACAACAAACATAACTTGTAGCAAATAAACCAACAAACTCACAACAATAACAAGATGATAAAGGAGTTCACCCCCAACTGGGCTACATCTCCTTGAGCCTCCATCAAATGGACTAGGCTCTCTGGGATTAGTTTGTAAAAGATTATTTTACAACTTGATGCTCAACTCCAATGGATGTACTAACTGTATCATTGGGTTCAAAATACATAAAAATCCCCAAAATGACTATTAGATCTCTGAAAACGGACCATGGCTCATCTGAGCATGACCTATTCTACAAGTGGCCTTGAGCTTCCCTGAGCTTCCTTGAGGAAAAAACACCTGTAAAAGTCCTCAAATGACTCTAAAACCTATTCCAATGTGTTCAAAGCATAACAATTAGTCAAAAATTACTATTCAGTCACCAAAAACAATCTTGGGCTCCTCTGAGCATGACCTCCATCAATGGTGGCCCTAAGCTCCCTAGAGCTCCTGAAACTTCAAGGTAGAAAAACCTGCAAACGAAGTCTCCAAATGTCTTTGAAAATAGTGCCAATGAATTTAGAACATCCAAAAACCCCTAGCTGGGCTTTTTCGGCACCTCATTTGGCCAAAAGATGAAGAAGTTAGGCCTCCTGCCATTTTCCTCCTTCAAGCTTGTTGTCTCTGGTTCACCAAAACACACCTGTGTGAGAGTAACCTAGCTTCTAGGTGTTTCCCATTCCTAAACCCAGCACACATGCGCATCTCCACAAAACATGCCAATTTGTCAAACGGTTAGGGAACTAAGCCCCCAAATCTTGAAGGTGTTGAGCGCATGGGGGCCATGTGGCCACGTCCCAACACGAAAATAGGCCCTCGTTTGCAAGATTAACCGTGGACTTGAAAACTGGTAGGCGCAAATGGCTAGCCATTATAAAATAATCGGCCCGCCATTCTGTGTGAAGTGGTCACATGGGCGCACATAGAAATCGGGGGCTGGGGCTAAGCCCCAGCCCTAACCCCACGCCAAACTTACCATAGATACCCTTTAAATAAAAGTGAAAACATAAAATAGTTAAGTAATAAACTATGGTGTGTTGGTTGGGCGGCCTTTGCCAAAACTTTTCCATATGTGGAGGTCCAGGGTTCGAACCCCACAGACTCCATATTTAATTTTTAAACACCACCATTGTATTAATTTAAATAAAATATCAAAGGAAAACTGTTAAGAATTAATAGTGTGGCGCATTGGTTGTTTGGAATTTTCCAAAGCATTGCACCATGGGGGGAGGTCTGAGGTTTTATCCCCACGGAATCCACAAAATTTTCCCAAACACCCAAACCAATAATAGGGTGCCACGTGGCACCATACCATTTGCCAAAATGATGCCACATGTCGCAATATAATTCACCCACATCTGTCAAATCAAAACTTGCAACGTCAGCATATACCAACTCAGCATTGACACATCATTTTCCATGTGTGAGCCCATACCCCTACCATGTCATCATGTATGGACTGTACGAACTGTACAGTTGGCATATTTTCTTTTGCCTGTTTGGCAAATCGAATAGATCACAATATCTCACTCATCTGATGTCAGTTTGACCTTATTCAAAATGTGTTGGATTCGTGACAATGAGGGCTACACACCTGTTCATTTTGAGGTGATTCTAAACACTTTTCTTTTTGGGCTAAATTTTGACCCCTAGTCTAGATTCTGATCAGTAGCCCAGGTAATGGAACCTGTCCATGCCAAAGGAGCATTTTTCCAGGTGGGCATATAGCTTATGATTTCGTAGGGTGTGCAAAACCTATTGAATATGTTGCAATTTTTTGACCCAAGTCTTGTTGTAAATTAGAATGTCATCCAGATACACCGCTACAAAAGTATTGGTGAATGGTCGTAGGATATCGTCCATCATCCTCATGAAAGTGGCTGGAGCATTTGCCAAACCAAAGGGCATGACCAACCATTCAAAAATCCCTTCCTTTGACTTGAACGCAGTCTTCCATACATCTATTGTTCTATTGGGACCTAGTGGTAGCCAGACTTCAGATCAATCTTACTGAAGTATTTGGCCCCCATGAGTTGATCAAGGAGGTCATCGATTCGGGGAATCGAGTACCGGTTTATGATAGTGATTTTATTCAGAGCCCGGTAATCAATAAAGAGTCGCCAAGTTCCATATTTATTTTGTACTAGCACGATTGGGCTCCTACAAGGTGATGAGATGGGGTGGATGTGTTGGATCATGTTGTCATTGATGCCAATGGTTTGATTACTTGGGAGATTGTTGGATCATATGTCATTGATGTAAATGGTTTGGTTTGATTGATGTCATTGGTTGATGTCAAGTAATTGATTGATATGATTCCCTTGAT
>ML871209.1:0-13268 GCA_009831015.1 Picea engelmannii | reverse complement strand
CAAGAGAAATTGGGAAAGACTTATGACAACAACTAAGACAGAAGCATGGACTCTGTTAAGACAAAGAAAGCCAATTATATATTGCAGAAGACAATAAGGTTGCAGATGGAAGCGTGGACTCTATTATATATTGTAGAAGACAATAAGGACGAAGACATAAGCATGGACTTAGTTAGATGAAGGGAGCAGATTATATACACTCTTACATGAAGAAAGGATTAGGAGGGAGCTAATCCTGTGATCGATTGAAGATGATGAAAATATATATCCATGGTAGCATCCATAGAAACACAGTACGTGTTCAGCTCAACCGTAGAAGAAGACATTTCGAAGAGAAGCCTTAAAGTATTCCTGGTTGACCATCTAGATCTGTGAAACAATGATGAACGAAAAAAGTGGAATCTCTAGAGCATGTAATCCAGAAGAAACTCCATGAACCCAAAAGCTAAAGAAGAACATGAAGATTCCAAAACAACCAGTCATTACCATCCTGATATGAACTCACCAAAAGGAAATCAAGCAGAAGAATCATGATGAAGGACAGTGTATGGAAGACTTATAAACAAAAATATTGCAAGATCCAGAACCAGAATTTCTCTCAGATGGAGGGAGAAGACTATGATGATTGATTGTTCCATTACACCAGACTTATCTCTATATAAGCCATTACATCATTCGTAAAACATCTATGAGCCAGAATTCTACATCAGATGAATGCAGAGAATGTTCTCTAGAAGAAATTGAGTAAAGAGCACATGTAGAGCAGTCTCAAGACTTTGAAGCATACCAGAAAGATACTCCTGTATGAAAAGAAGAAGAAGACAACTTGGTGGAGAACCTCCAGCGCACAACAGAAGCGTGGTGAAGATTTACTATAACATCAAGATGACTACTCAGAAGATCAGTTCCCATGATGACAGAAGAAGTACCACATGGATATGTTCCAAATCTCCAACTATGATATACTCTATTGTTCACATCTACAAGAAGCCTTCACAGTGTTCCAAACTACAGTATAATATTTAAATTATCCATGATGAAGTCCAGAAAGGAGAAAGTGATTCTCCAATACATATCTCCACAGATGAGCAGATAAGCATACATTTTGGTAAATCATCTATCCAAGATGAAAGGACACGCATACTCAAACAAGAGCTCGTGTAAATAACTCTATTAACCAGAAGGGAAGACTCTCCAATCCAGAAGAAGGTACGCAAACATTTATTTTTGTGATTGAAATAACTCTCCAGTTAAGAGGGAACATTTATATTTGTAATAGTCCAGATTGAACAGATGCTTTCCTATTCGGAAAGTGGATTGAGATTTCTGACGGACAATGGCTTCCCATTGTAGTTAACATGGGAGGCAGACTAATTGCATATGTATCATAGACAATGACTTCCCATTTATGGGGAGTGGTATAGGACAGTCATTCTTCTTGGCAGTCACTCTGAGTAGTGGTCAATTAGAATGGTCCACCTCGCCGGGCAGTCATTCTTTCTAAGTTCACAGTTGTGAGAAGTTTCAAAGAATCGTTCGTTTGGAGGTTGATGCAGGACAGACATTCCTCGAGGGAAGACTCATTATTTCTAGGATACACTTTGTTTAGTGTCGGAGGAATGGCCCAAGGTGGGGAATGGTCCAGACAGTTACTCCTCGAGGGAAGACTCATTCACTCCAGGCTACACCTTGTTTGGTGTCGAAGGAATGGCCCAGGGTGGGGAGTAGTCTAGGCTCAGCAATCAGGGATAGTTATTCCTCGAGGGCAGACTCATTCTCTCCAATATACACCTTATTTGGTGTCAGAGGAATGGCCCAGGGTGGGGAATGATCCAGGATAGTCATTCCTTAGGGCAGACTCATTCTCTCCAGGTTACACTTTTTTTAGTGTCAGAGGAATGGCCCAGGGTAAGGAATGGTCCAAGCATTTCTCGAGGGCAGACTCATTCTCTCCAAGTTACACTTTGTTTAGTGTCGAAAGAATGGCCCAGGGTGGGAAATGGTCCAGGTTCAGAAATCAGAAACAATCCTTCTTCCTTGGTTGAGAAGAATGGGGCAGATAGCCTGTTATTGATATTCTATGTTGAGGGCAGACATTCTTTCATATCTCACAGATGTGAGTGAAAGATTGGCCCAGATGTTTATTATTGATATTCTATATTGATGGAAGACATTCTTTCAGATCTCACAGATGTGAGTGAAAGATTGATCCAGATGATTGTTTTTGATATTATATACTAAGGGCAGACACAATTTCAGATCTTATAGACGTGAGTGAAAGATTGGCCCAGATGTTTCAGTTTTTATCATAACATTATTTCTATGAATATGAATACTACTTTGGTGGCAGACATTCTTTCAGATCTCACAAACATGAGTGAAAGATTGGCCCAGATGATACAGTTTTTATCATAACATTGTTTCTATGCAAGATGCTCTCATATGTTTGTTATGAAGACTATATGACAGTAAATGAGAACTACTGTGGTGAATATGTTCCACTATTGCTGATCAAGTACTTGTGTGTTACTTGATGTGGTAGTTAACCACTGGATTGTAGTTGTGTACTACGAGAATAGACACAGGTGTTTTCTATAAATTGATATTGTGCCAGTCGTCATAGGAGATTATCTGGTCGGATAATAATGACAGGTGCTCGTGGTGCTACTAGTTGTATGGTCTATTGTGCTCATGGCCATTCCATTGTTGTTCTAATTGCCTTGAAGACTATCAGCAGTTTATTGGAGATGATCATCATTCAGATGAATGATGAACATAGATTTTCCAGAAGGAAAACAGTTCAGAGCTTTTAATCCTGCTGTATCACTCTATGGTGAGAGTGACTTATCTAGCATCATATTACTTAGATGAAGTATGATTTCGAGAGATGATGTAGTTGATAGTGATGGTGATGATCTAATCATGAAATAGTCTAGATGACTATATTGATGCTACCAAGTAAATGGTATGTTTTGTGCTCAATTCCATTACCTATAAATACCTCTCTAGCTAGGAGGGAGTGTTAATATTATGGTAGCTACGGGAGGTATTTACCTCTACATGTGAACCTAACGAGAATAGAAGACTCGGGGAAGCAAGAGAAACCCTAATGAATTGGCTAATAACCCTAGAAGCCTTGTCGGCTCAAGAATATAATTTATATTAGGCTATTAGCCTCCAAGAGAAGAAGTCAGCCAGAATTAATAATAATATACTGAACAGACACCTACCCAGAAGGAGAAGTCAGCCCCAGTAAACTGGTAGGATTACTATAAATACAGGGCGCCAGTTTCTCATTTGTCACATCTCAGGACTGTATTTTTCCCAGTTGGTGCGCACTGCAGGTGTAGCTGGTTTGCAGGTTTGGAGGAGGGTTGCAGGTACAGCTGCAACAACAACAAGTTTCAGTATTTGGCTTGGATATATCTTGGCTAGGGTTTGGACTATCTGATCAGCCTTTTGTGATGCGCTATCCTTGGGGAGAGATGCGCTGCTCTTTGTTTGGCTATCTAGCCTAGGGTTTGCTTCCAAAGGAATTCTCAGGTCAAGGTTAAGGTGCTCGGAGGGAGGCTTCAGCCTATGGTTGGGAGACGAGGGTATCATCGTGGTAAAATGAGCACACAATCCTTTATATTCTAACACACCCCTCATTGCAAACACTTCATATTTGATAAATTTTGGTTGACTCATCCCAACTTCCAGGAAAATGTCTAGCAGCGTTGGGTGAAAAAATCCATTTCACATGGAACATTGATGTATCGATTTCAAAAAAGTTGAATAACTTTAAACAACATCTCAAAGAATAGAACAACAGTTTCTTTGGAAAATCTTCCAATATCAAAGGGACGTCAAGCAACAAATGAAGGAAATTTAATAGGAAATCATTGCTCACGGGATCTTGGATCAATTAAGAGAAAAAGAGGCACATATTAAGCAATAGTTGGAATACACGTATGCTCAATAAGAAACCCTTTGGAGAAAAAAATATAGAATTCAGTGGCTCAAATAAGGTGATAAAAAATCCAAATTCTTTCACAGATCCATGATTCATCGAAGACACATTAATCACATCACTAGGCTTGAGGATTCTCAAGGACAACCAATCATGGATCAACCAAGAATAGAGTGGGAAATGGTAATATTTCACGAGGATATGATCATGGAACCATTCCCAAATAGATCCGTGGTCATTGCCAAAATAACACAACACATACCCTATTTGATCTCCACGAAACAAAATGACGCTCTCCTCAGACCAGTGATTTTGGAGGAGGTTGATCAAACTATCAAGGACATTCCCATAGGAAAATCCCTAGGATTGGATGGATTCACCACATATTTATTTTACCATTGTTGGAATCTAGTTTGTGAGGAGGTTTGGAAGTTTATAAAATATTCCCTTAACACTCTCAGTGTGCTTCTAGTGATAAATTCCACCTTTCTCACTCAAATCTTCAAAGAAAAACATGTCTCTCAGCCAAAGTAATTTTTTCCAATTGTGTTGTGAAATACAAGATTTATCACAAAAGCAATTTCCCTTTGTATAAAACCCCTTCTCTCTTTCACTATTTTTCATGAATAATCAGGTTATGTGGAAGGGCATCAAATCATGGATAGTGTCATCCTCACCCATGAGGTTATTCAGTCCTTGAAGTTGTTTGGCACTCTCGATATGATTATTAATATGGATCTATATAAAAAAAATTAACAAAATAATCTAGAAATATATGAGATCAGTCCTCCTTGCCTTTGGTTTCAATGAAGCTTAGGTTAATTGGATCATGACCCTCACTTCCTCAACTTTCTTCTCAATCCCAATCAATGGGGTATCATATAGACCTTTCTCTCCTTCTAGAGGGATTATCCAAGGAGACCCCCTCTACCATTTTCTATTTTTCATTATGGTGGAAGGTCTTAGCTATTACATCAAACATACCATTGAGGATGACTCTCTTGAAGGCCTTCCCTTTCATGGATTTCACCCCCCCATATCTCATAGATAATTTGTTGATGATACCATGTTGATGGGAGCCCCATGGTTAGAGAATCATATTGTATCCTTAACATTCTCAATGACTTCAATGAATCCTCTAGAACCTCCATTAATACAAACAAATCCTAGATATTCTTCTTCAATACCCCTCACACTATTCAAGCCTACATCACTCAAATATTAGGGTTCAAAAGGATCTCCCTTATCTCCAAGCATCTAGATATACCCCTAATTGATAATGCTCTTTAGAATTGTTCTTGGGATGGTATGCTTTCCTACGTTGATAAATTCCTAAAGTCACGGTCCTTCCATTCTTTAAATCTATTTGGTTTCTTGGTGATTTTAATTTTTTTTTTGTAGGCCATTCTAATCTACATCTTCTCAACCTTGGTGGCCCCCAAACATGTACTAAAAATCATTAGAAATACCCAGAGGAAATTCCTGTGGAAAGGAACTAAAGAAGGGTGAAAATGGGTACTCATCAATTGGGGGATATCTGCATGCCCAAATAGGTAGGAGGATTAGTATTAATGGATCCTCTGATCTAGATGGATATAGGTGGCCACCCACCTTTTCCAACTGGCTCAAAATAGTTTTTTGACAATTTTGGCAATTTACTATTTTTAGTAGTTTTAACTTTCGGGGCCATTTTGAGAGCCTAAATGAAGGTTTTTCAGTATCGATCTCCTCAATTATATTTGAAGGCATAATTGAGAACCCAAAATGAATCTCCTCGACGATACCTTTCCAATGGGCTATCACACACCTAAAACAGAGATCGTATGCAAAAGTTACGACCCCAGGAAGTTGATGTACTAACGTACCCAAACGAGGTCCACATGACTTTTGGCGCTTCATATCCTAGGGTTAGGTTTTTGGATGTCTAGGATTTTTGTCATTACCTCTTATTGTAAAAAGGCCTGAGGAGCCTCATTTTAATCTTCTTCTTGTGAATGCACACTACTGTCACATCTCTTCTCAGAGATAAGATGCCACCATTCCAGAAGGCTTATTTCCGCTGCATTTTACAGTTTCAACTTATTTCGTTATTTAATAGAAAACCAGTTTTATTGTATCTCTGTTATTTTGTGTTATGCACCTGTTAATAATATGTATTCATTTCATTCTTCTCATAAAATTTGGATCAGTGGTATCAGAGTGGTCTGCTCCTTGTCATCTTAATGCATGTCCCCAACGAGGTCGGACTACAAAGAGTTGGGTATCGAGCTTGTTTCTCTTGAGGACAGAAGCTCTCACACGCCCAAGTGACCTCCCATGGTAGGAGAAGATAAATATGAAAGGACAAGAGATCCTTTCAAACTATTGATTGAGGAATCCCTCACACAACAAAGGAACGAGATGATGGATAGTTTCGTGCAAATCCTTCGATGACTACTAACAAGCGACACATCTTCTTTGAATGGAAGCACCACCCCCTTTAAGGTACAAATAAACTTTGATATTCCCATATTTGAAGTTCATATAGACGCAGATGTTGTATATAGGTGGTTGAATATACTATAATGGTATTTTTCTGTTCATAAATTTTCGAATAGAGAAAAGATTACTTTTGCGCTCCTCAAAGCCATTCCCCATGTCAAATATTCGTGGGAAACTTTTGTGAGCAAAAGGAAATAGAGGAAACCTCATTATTTTCAATCACAACCACCTGGGAATCCTTCAGGGATGTTATTAAGGAACAATACTACCCTACTGGAAGTTATGATGACCTGTATACCAAATGGATCACACTGCGGAAAGAAAGTGACCAGGCAGTGCCAGATTTCACAAATATCTTCCATACCTTGCGCACCAAGTTGGGTATCAAAGATTTGGAGTGACATCTAGTGCTCAAGTATCACAGTTCTCTACATAGATACATCTATATTGAAATGTAATTTCTGGACATCTAATCCTTGGGCACGACCTACTGATATGCCATCAAAATCAAGAAGAAGCTCAAACAAAAGATGCAACAATTTGGGCCTAGGAACCCCTCACAACAAAAGCCAAGAAAGGGAGGCCCCAACCCACCAAACAAAGGCCAGAGAAAATGTGGGTAGTATTAGGACAACCAGTACAAGCCACAAGCAAAGAAGGACACCAGAAAGACAAATAAAGATATCGGGTAGTGGTGCGACTTCCATAAGAGCCCTTGGCATAACACTTCTAACTACCGCTCAAAGTGGTTGCTAGTGGCCGAAGTGAAAGCCTCTAAATCAGATGCAGATTCCTACTCTAAGACAGAACCAGAAAGGGGAAGATGGATCATTGATGCGGAACCCAATGCCATCATTTCTACCACCAAGCTCCAGCCTGGTGAACCAGATGAGCCAGAAGAAGGAGAGCGCCTCTTCCATTCATAGATGTGGGTAAAAGGCACCCCACTGCACTTCATCGTTGATAGCGGTAGCCAGAAGAACCTCATCTCAGTAGAGGTCATCAAGCAGTTGGCCCTACCAACAATGTTGCACCAACAACCCTACATCGTTGGATGGCTCCGCCAAGGAAGAAATCTCTGCATCAGCCAACAGTGTCGACTATCGTATGACATCAAGCCCTTAAAAGACGAGGTATTGTGTGATGTTTATCCTCTAAAAGTTTGTGATGTTCTTTTGGGCCAACCTTATTTATAGAAACATCATGTTGTATATGAGTCTAGGCCTTGTAGTGTTATTATTACTTTGAACAGGAAATTGTATAGGATATGCAAGGCAGTCCCACCTAGTGCAATTTCCTTGATCTCTTCTAAGAAATGTAGGAAGGTCATCTCTCAGATGGGGAAGTTTGTCTTCTTTGTGATTTTCTCTCAGAATAAGAGAAATATCACAGCCACATCCAGGGTCTCTGCGGCCGACCTCTCCATATAGAAAAAACAAGTAGATAAGGTCATGGAAGAATACTCAGATATCTTCTCCTCACCTACAGGGGTGCCTCTGCACTGCCAGGTCAAGCACCCCATCGATCTAACCCTCAGCGCACTGCTACCCAATGGGCTGGTCTATTTTCGCTCTTTGTTAGAGAATGATGAGATAAAGTGACAGATCCAAGAACTACTCCACAAGGGGCACATCCACCCCAACACATCACCTTGTGGGAGCCCAATCATGCTAGTACAGAAGAAAGATGGAACCTGGTGAATTTGTATTGATTACCGGGCTCTGAATAAAGTCACTGTCAGAAATCGGTACCCGATTTCCCGAATCAATGACCTCCTTGATCAACTCATGGGGGAAAAATACTTTAGTAATATTGATCTGAAGTCTGGCTACCACCAGGTCCCGATAGAATAGACAGATGTATGGAATACCGCCTTCAAGTCAAAGGAAGAACTTTTTGAATGGTTGGCCATGCCCTTTGGTTTGACAAATTCTCCAACCACTTTCATGAGGATGATTTACAATATCCTGCGACCATTGACCAATACTTTTGTAGTGGTGTATCTAGATGACATTCTAATTTACAACAAGACTTGGGTCGAACACTTGTAGCATATTCAACAGGATTTGCACACCCTACGACAGCACAAGCTATACGCCAACCTAGAAAAATGTTCCTTTGGCATGGACAGGGTCCATTACCTGGGCTACATCATTGATCAACATGGTGTACATGTGGATCCAGCCAAGATCCAAGTCATTCGTGACTGGCCAGCCCCAAAAACACTCACTAAGCTTCGGAGCTTCTTAGGTTTTGCTAATTTCTACTGCAAGTTCATCTTGGGTTTCTCCCATATTGCATGGGCCCTCAACCAAATAAACAGTGGTGGTGGTAAGGTGAAATTTGTATGGGGCCGGTCCCAACAATAAGCATTTGATGATTTGAATCAGCGCTTGTGCTCAGCCCCAGTACTTTCACTACCAGAAATACAGAATCCCTTTGAGATTGAGATAGATGCTTCAGACTATGATGTGGTCACCATTCTCACTCATCACGGCCACCCCGTGGCCTTTCATAGTGAGACACTGTCAGATATTGTCCATAAGTACTCAAAATATGACAAAGAAATGTACTCCATTGTGCAAGCATGCCGCCAGTGGAGACATTACATTCTTGGGAAGCAGATAGTCATCTGCACTAATCATAAGCCACTATAGTTCATGCAGACACAGAAAAAATTGTAGAATGACTGCCATTAAAGTGGTCCACATACTTGCAACAATTCCACCTCAACATCAAGTATAAAATAGGAAGCACCAATCGCGTCGCTGATTTCCTCAGTAGACCGCCAGTCGTGACACTCACCACGGTGCTACACTCTTGTGGCCATGAGACATCTGGATGGCCCCAACTCTATGAGACAGACCCTGTCTTCACCACCACCTAACAAATGTTGGGTGCAAATGCAGTTGTCGATAATTTCCATCTCCAGGATGGGTTGTTGTGTCGTCTGGGCCATATCTGTGTTCCATCAAGTGACCAAGCGAAGCTGATCTGGGAATCCCACTACAGCTGGGTGGTAGGACACTTCATCATCGAAAAGACAGTGGCGATGCTATAGAAACATTTCTACTAGCCGAAACTTCGACAGGAGGTCGACAAGTATATCAGGTCCTTCACTACCTGCGCTATTGCCAAATCGACCACTAAGAAACAGGGCCTTTACACCCCTCTTCATACTCCTGACAGGCCATGGGAATCCATCTCAATGGACTACATGTCAGGCCTCTCATTCACCAAGCGGGGTAATGATTGTGTTTTTGTGGTTGTTGATCACTTTTCTAAGATGGTGATTCTGGTTGCCTGCAAGAAGAGCATCACAGTAGAGGCCACTACCAAGATATTCTTTGAATGAGTCTGGGTACATTTTGGAATCCCACAAACTGTTGTCTCAGATTGGGATATTCGATTTCTCAACACATTCTAGTCGAGTCTCTGGTCACTGCTGGACACCAAGCTCACCAAATCCACGGCCTTCCACCTCCAGTTGGATGGCCAAACTAAGGTTTTAAATCGAATGATTGTGCATATCCTTCACATGTATAATTCAAATCACCCTTGCACATGGGATGAGAGCCTTCTCTATGTCCAACATAGCTACAATCGAGCCTTGCATAGCTCAATCGGCCACAGCCCCTTTCAAGTGGGGTTGGGATTCCAACCATTGGGTCCCATAGATGTTGCACTTCCCTTTGCGGTCACCTCGAGTGACTCATCTCCTGCTCCAACTGAAGTTGACAAAGCCACCCAGTTCATTGTGAGGTTCCATAACATCTGCCAATAGGTTCAGGATATCCTAGAGAAGTCCAATGACAAGTACAAACAACTCCATGATCAACATCGGGTGCCGCATAAGTTTCAGGTGGGTGACAATGTTTGGTTGTACTTGTACAAATAACACTTTACAAGACCCCATAAAAAGCTTCACCCACTCCATTATGGACTGTAAACTATCAGCAAGGCTATGGGGGATAATGCTTTTTAGCTCAACATTCTTCCTTTACTTGGCCTACACCCAGTGTTCAACGTGGATCTCCTTCGCCCTTATTTCCCACCATTATTGGACACCTCAGAAGTAGCAGAACAGTTGACACCAATAGACCTCAACCTTGACTACATACAATAGGAATCCAATGATCATATTGTGGATAGACAGATCAATGGAACTCAACAACAAAGGATCCATCTTTAACGAGTCGTCTCCTGCACCAAGGCAAGTGGCTCACCTGGGGCCAAATTCAACAGAAATTTCCTCATCTAATGGGGGACCTCAATGAAATGGAGACCATTCCTTCCTAATGAGGGAGGATTGATCCATATGGATATCGGTGGCCACCCACCTTTTCCAACTGGCTCAAAACATTTTTCTGACAATTTTGGCAATTTACTATTTTTAGCAGTTTTAACTTTCAGGGCCATTTTGAGGGCCAAAATGAAGGTTTTGCAGTATAGATCTCCTCAATTATATCTGAAGGAATGATTGATCCCCCAAAATGAATCTCCCCAATGATTCCTTTCCAACGAGCTATCAAACACCTAAAACGGAGATCGTATGCAAAAGTTATGACCCCGAGAAGTTGATGTACTAACTTACCCAAACGGGGCCCACATGACTTTTGGTGCTTCATCTCCTAGGGTTAGGTTTTTGGATGTATAGGGTTTGGGCATTCTTGATTATTGTAAAAAGGCCTTCAAAACCTCATTGTAATATTCTTCTTGAGAATGCACGCTGCTGTCAGATCTCTTCTCAGAGATAAGCCACCACCATTCCAACAAGCTTGTTTCCGCTGCATTTGACAGTTTCATCTTATTTCATTATTTAATAGAAAACCAGTTTTACTGTATCTCTATTATTTTGTGTTAAGCACTTGTTAATAATATGTATTCATTTCATTCTTCTCATAAAATATGGATCAGTGGTATTAGAGAGGTCTGCTCCTTGTCGTCTTAATGCATGTCCCTAACGAGGTTAGAGTACAAAGAGTTGGGTCTCGAGCTTGTTTCTCTTGAGGACATAATCTCTCGCATGCCCAAGTGACCTCCCATGGAAGGAGAAAAGAAAGATGATGAGATAGGAGATCCTTTCAAACTATTGATTGAGGAATCCCTCATGCAACAGAGGAACGAGATGATTGATAGTTTCGTGCAAATCCTTTGGCGACTACCAAGAGGCGATGCATCTTCTTCGAACGGAAGTGCCGCCCCCTTCAAGGTACAAATAAACTTTGATATTCCTATATTTGAAGGTCAGATAGACGTAGATGTTGTACACAAGTGGTTGAATCTACTAGAAGGGTATTTTTTTTTTCATAAATTTTCAAATAGATAAAAGATTACTTTTGCACTCCTCAAAGTCGTTCCCCATGTCAAAGATTGGTGCGAAACTTTCTGTGAACAAAAGGAAACAGAGGAAACCTCATTATTTTCAGTCATGACCACCTGGGAATCCTTCAAGGATGTTATTAAGGAACAATACTACCCTATCGGAATTTATGACAACCTGCATACCAAATGGACCACACTACGGCAAGAAAGAGACCAAGCAATGCCAGATTTCACAAATATCTTCCATACCTTGCGCACCAAGTTGGGTATCAAATATTTGGAGCGACATTTGGTGCTCAAGTATCACGGTGATCTACATAGATACATCCAGACCGAAATGGAATTTCTGGACATCTCATCCTTGGGTGTGGCTTACCGATATGTCGTCAAAATCGAGGAGAAGCTCAAATAAAAGATGCGGAAATTTGGGCCTGGGAACCCATCACAACAAAAGCAAGGAAAGGGTGGCCCCAACCCACCGAACAAAGGATAGAGAAAATATGGACAGTATCAGGACAACCAGTACAAGCCACAAGAAAAGAAGGACACTGGAAAGACAAAGAAAGATACCAGGAAGTGGTGCAACTTCCATAAGAGCCCTTGGCATAACACTGATGACTGTCACTCAAAGTGGTAGCTAGTGGCCGAAGTGAAAGCCTCTAAATCAGATGTGGATTCTGACTCCAAGATCGAACCAAAAAGGGGAATATGGATCATTGACGTGGAACCCAGTGCCACCATTGCTACCACCAAGCTCTAGCCTGGTGAACTAGACGAGACAAAAGAAGGAGAACGCCTCTTCCATTCACAGATGTGGGTAAAATGAACCCTGCTACACTTCATTGTTGATAGAGGTAGCCAGAAGAACTTCATCTTAGCAGAGGTCATCAAGCAGCTAGCCCTACCAACAATGTCGCACCCACAACCCTACGCCTTTGGATGGCTCCGCCAAGGAAACGATCTTCGCATCAACCAACAATGCCGACTGCCATACATTATCAAGCCCTTCAAAGATGAGGTATTGTGTGATGTTGCTCCTCTCGAAGTTTGTGATGTTCTTTTGGGCCAACCTTATTTATGGAAATGTCATGTTGTATATGAGTTTAGGTCTCGTAGTGTTATTATTACTTTGAAGAGGAAATTGTATAGGATACCCGAGGCAGTCCCACCTAGTGTTATTTCCTTGATCTTTTCTAAGCAATGCAGGAAGGTCATTTCTCATACGAGGAAGTTTATATTCTTTCTGATTCTCTCTCAGAATAAATGAAATATCGCAACCACATCTAGGGTCTCTATGGATGACCTCTCCACACAGTAGAAGCAAGTAGATAAGGTCATGGAAGAATACTTGGATATCTTCACCTCACCTATAGGGGTGCCTCTGCACTGCCAGGTCAAGAACCCCATCGATCTGACCCCTGGTGCACCGCTACCCAATGGGCTAGTCTATCGTCGCTATTTGATAGGGAATGAGGAGATCAAGTGACAGATCCAAGAACTTCTCTACAAG
>ML871208.1:20933-33335 GCA_009831015.1 Picea engelmannii | reverse complement strand
TATTTCAACAATTACAACCTGAAGTCCCTGAAAACGACAGATGGCAAGAGATCGTCCACCTGACAGTCTCCCAACATCGTGGTTGGCCCAACTTGTCTTTACCTGCTCCTCCACCTGTTAATCAATTTTTCCAAGTTTCCCCTACCCACTCACCAATATAGTCTTCCCACGCAAGCAAAAGGTTAAAAACCAAGGCCCACCATGCTCATGACAAAGAAAAAGCCATTGCTACCCCCTCCTCTCCCTCAAATGACTTTGTCAAATCCGTGTCATCCCGCATGCATTTGAGAGATGATTTCTCTAATGTTATCAGTGAGATTAGGCCTAAAGTTTTCACACAACCTAAGGCAAATTCAGAGAAATCAAAGGGAGACAACAACAACAGGGGGAAGATTGCCTCCCATAGTAGCACATAAGGGTTTTAAGTGTTTTTATTTATTGATTGCTGAGAACAATTGACTTCTGAAATTTTGGACAACACACTATTTTTTTGGATGTATGGATATTATATTTTTGGATATAATTTCAATTATCATTGATATAAATTGTAAAATTATGAGAGTGATGATGGGAGCCACAAGGAGAGATGTGTTTGATTGATTAACTAGTTGTGCTATGCTTGTTAAAGAACTAAAGGGAGTCACAAGGGGTCCCACCTACTAGTTATTATTTATTAAAAACCCTTATTATGATTTTATTACTTTCCCCCCTTAACTAAAAAGTTGGTTGAGCTTTAGTTAACTTAATTAAAGAGGCAATTTAACTACTTCAACTAATTTTGATTGCTTAAAGGCAAAATGAAAAGGTGGAACAAGAGGAGAATAGAAGGAGAAAACATACTAAGGTCTGCTCTTGAGTTTTATTTAGATAATTCAGTTTTCATTCATTCTTTAATTCATTGAACGCCTAATTCTCTTTTATGATAGCAGGGTCCTATTGTAGACAACAAGATTCAGGGATGAATTACATCATTCAAACACTTGTTTTTCAGAGGTGTTGATCTATCTATGATAGTCTGTGTAGAATTGTATGCTTTTGAATTAAATTTCATGACTGATAAAGGCTATTGTGCAAAGTTGAGTGGGCAACAATCTATGGAACGCTGATCCAACTTTTAAAGTTCAGTTTTTTACATTTTGTCAGAAGCCCTTTTGTATGGTTTTCATAGGGGACATCTAAGTTTGACTTTGGTCCAAACTTCCTCAAAGAATTTTGTAAAGAGAACGAGTCTTTTGATAAATTGGAATGGAATAAATGATTGGTTTATGTCTCATCTGTGTTGATTATTGACTTGGTGTTTTCACTTCTATCTTTACATTTATTTATGCATTGGTTATATTCAGAAAATTACATAAATATTGATTTTTTTAGCAATCTTTCATTTATAAAAAAAACAGCCTAAGAATTTGTAACAAATACTTGTGGATTAGGAAACAAATTTTGATGGCTATAAACATAGGGTGATATTCTCGTCTATCTTGCTTTATCCAAGTAAGGTCTGAAAATGATTGAGTAAGATCATTTCATATATTTTCCTCAACATTTATTTGGCAACCATACTGGGGAGATCGTCAATATCTCTCTGGTTGATTTTTTATGCTTGATTATCATCGAATACATCTATTTTCTGATATTGATTCTTTGACTGCTTCATTTCTTAATGACTGTACTAGTTGCAAGGCAGCCTAATATTGAGCTCGATCTTCAAGATTAGACCAACATTGCTTTAAATTTTTTAACACCATTTTAGACACTGCTAATACTCGGGCTAAGCTTAATCATTCATGGGCATCAATTGAATAAGACATAAGTGCCCAAGAATATTGGGGAGCTAGACGTAGATAGCCTAGGAATCAACCATAGAATTTTTTTTCCTTCAGCTTAAACCTTCTTTTCATGTCCTTAGAACCTTGTGTTTCTAGGAGAAGAAGAGGCTTATCACCTTAAATTAATACTATTGTTGAAATAGGAAGAATGAACATTGTATTAACAACCCAACAAACTCCTCTAAGGAGAATCTTGTATAATTCTTCCAGTTCATCTTTCTCTCCCTTACCTATTATCCACAAGATGGAATCTAGTGGTGGCTATGGTGGTATTTGAAGTGCTACCTCATCTCAATCTTCAGTTTCGTCAGTGATTGGTAGCTTATATAGTCACCAAGTCCCTCTCCAATCTACCACCAACCCCACCAAAGTCATTAAAAAGTATGATATTTTTCAATTTGAAGAAGATGCTACAACCACACTGTGGCATGTTTCCTCTCCTCTTAACCTAGCATTTGCTACTCGTCCACTTCCTAAATTCAAAGAGAATCTTCCTAGGTTTTTAGGGAATAACATTGTCACTACAAATGAACACCTGGTGGCATTTTCTAATGCTTGTCACAACATGGGAGCCAATGACAATGATACTTGCATGTGATTCTTTGTCAATTCCCTGGAAGGGAAGGATGCGACCGATTTCTTTGACCTTCCTCCTAATATTCTGTCTACTTGGGAGGAGTTATTCTACTAGTTCAAATCCACCTATGGGCAATCTAAAATCTCAGCTGAGCAGTTACGAGAATACAATAGCATCGCTTATAAGGATGGTGAAACCATCAAGTCCTTCAACTTGCATTTCACCAAGTTATACAATCAAATCCCTGAACTCATTCGACCTCAGAACCAAGCTGCTTTCATGCCTTATTATAATGCATTATCTTCCCCCTACCATCACAGGTTTGATGAAAAAGCCATTGATGATCTCGGTTTTTCTCTGCATACTTGTTTAGAGTATGAAGAACAACTTGAAAGAACAGGTCTTCCTCAGGGAGAATCAATTAAACAGACAGACATGTCTTCCCTCTTACAGCTTGTAAAAGACATGGATAATTGTATGATAGCATATGAGTGAAAGGGAAATGTCTCCCCTCTCACCCCTAGAGCTTCATCCTCTTCTGCACCCCCCTTTAGAAATTCAAATGAAAATGATTTTCAGCCTAAATCTATCATGCCTCGTAGTTGGTGTAACTTTTGTGAGGAACACCACGAGGAAACCACATGTGAGGTAAAGAAGAGTTTCAAAGATAAGATATTTGGTAAAATACCGGAAACTACCATCGTTGTCCTAGATTTTGCAGAGCCAGAAGATGTCATGATCATTAATACTAGGAGAAAATCCTACGCTCCCAAAGGAAAATATGATCCTCCCCGCAATTCTTCTAGCTCGAGCTCATCCTCACCAGCTACTACTGTTCAGGTTCATAAGGCTCATGATAGTCAATGAACTACCTCCCCTCTCCCCTCTTCCAAATACAATATTCTAAATTAGTTGGCCAACATCAAAGCAGATGCAACCCTTATGGACATGGTTGTCATCCATGAACAACAGAGGCATCTAAAACAATTCATGGAAGGAAAATCTTCCATTGTAGGCCACCACTCTAAAGACGTAAATGAAGAGAATTTGTCTGTAAATAAAATAGGTGTACATAACTTTAGATACCCTGTAAAAAATCCCCCTTTTTATATTTCTGTAAAGATGATGGATAATATCGCCCATTGTTGCCTCATTGGTGACGGTTTGAGCCCAAGTGTAATGTCGAAGATTATTATGGAAGAGTTAGGCTTGTCTTGTACAAATGAAAACACCAGAAGAATGCTCTCTTATAATAGTCTACAACAAATGACCATAGGTGAAATCAAAGACATGACCTTGGTTTTGTGCACACACCCTGAAATAAGGACAACCCTTAATATTCAGGTAATTGATATGCCAGTAAGATATTACTCAATCATCTTAGGAAGAGATTAGTAAGCTTTGACGGGTGGATACCTCTCACTCGATGGGACACACTTATCCATTCCTCGAAATGGTAAAAACATCATAGTCCTTAGAGAGGGAAGGATTTCACCTTACATAGAAATTCTTTCACAAACTAATGTAAATTATATCGAAGAGGACCTAGGGTTGTATTCCATCTTTGTCGATGAGGATAACACAACCTTGGAACAAATCGACTTAGACGACGATATGTGACATGCACTTTGATGGTTCATTCTCTAATGAAGGAAACAAAGCTGGCATTATCTTGTACTCTTCTGTGGGGATAATTCATAACTTTTCTTATAGGTTGGAGTTTGCTTGAACAAACAATGTCATTGAATTCAAAGCTTTATTATCAGGCATTGAAAACGCCTATAACCTGGGTTTTGGTCATCGTACAGTTTTTGGGGATTCCGATCTTGTTGTGAACCTTGTATGTAATATATACTCTCATAGCAATAAGTTGATGAAACGATATACTCAAACTATTTGGGCACTTATCTCGAGCCTACCATCTTTCAACATTACTCATGTTGAGAGGGAATTGAACTCAATGGTTGACCGGTTAGCTGGTTTTGCAGCCTCTCCTAATCGACAACTTCTTCCACACATACCATATTGTACTTTTCAATCTCTATATCGTCCACATATCCCTGGCAATATAGAATCATAGCAGGTCTTCCCTAGCAATGAGAACATCTATGCTTTTATTCAAAATGAACCTTATAAGCCTAATGAAATTATATCCATGGAAGATAACAAGATTCCTAAGGGCTTGAATCCTCTATAGAGTTCATTTTCATTGAGTGATGTAGGCAATAAAGAGAAACATAAAGAAGTAGAGTTAAAGAGGAAGGTGGGTTAAAGCATTTCCTTGAACATTGGAACACCCGAGTCTCCAAAGAATGTTAAAATAGGTGCCCAATGTTCTGATGAAGAGAAAATGAATTTTGCCAAGCTGCTTGGAGAATTTCAAGATGTTTTTGCTTGGTCTTGTGAGGATATTTGTGGTTTTGATACCGCTCTTATACAACATGCCATTCCCATCAAGGAAGGCATAAAACCAGATAGGAAAAAACAAAGATCTATCAACTCTGCATTGGAAGCAATTATTCAAAAGGAGTTGCAAAAACTCTTGAAAGCTAGAATCATCTTTTTGGTCAAGTATTCTGAATGGGTTTCCAATTTGGTTCCTGTTCAAAAAAAAACTGGTCAGATCAGATTATGCATTGATTTTCACGTATTAAATCGGGCTAGTATAAAAGATCACTTTCCTCTCCCTAATATGGAAATGATTTTGTAGCAAGTTGCAAGGTCACAGATGATGTCTTTGCTTGACAGTTTTTCTGGTTACAATCAAATCAAGGTAAACAAGACAGATAGATATAAAACCACCTTTATTACTCGTTGGGTACATTTTCTCAAGAACATATGCATTTTGGATTATCTAATGTAGGTGCCACTTTTCAAAGAGATACGCAAATAGATTTTGTCGATTTGATCGGCAAGATCATTCATATATATCTTGATGACTTAACTGTGTACTCTAAAAACCGATCAGATCATTTTGGTCATCTCAAAAGAGTTCTTTTGCTATGCAGGAAATTTGATATTTCTCTAAACCCTTCTAAGTCTATTTTTGTCATTACCAAGGGAAAGCTCCTTGGACACATTGTCTCTGATTCAGGAATAAGAATTTATCCTGAAAGGATTGTTGCTATCCTTAATATTCCTACTCCCTCTTCCAAGAAGGAGTTCGAATCTTTTATGGGTGTTATTAATTTCATCTGTAGGTTTGTTCTTGATTTTGCTGTGATGGTCAAACTGATTCATAATCTTCTTAAGAAAGATCATTCTTTTTCTTAGACAAATGATGTTGAAAATGATTTTGTAGGGATCAAGAAAGCAATTAGTTCCGCACCGGTTTTGGCAAAGCTGGATTTTGAGAAAGAATTCATGATATCTACTAATGCCACAAATGAAGCAATTTCTGCTATCCTCATGCAAGGTGATGACCAAGGTAACAAAAAACTAGTGGCTTACACAAGTCAAAGTTTGTTTAATGATGAATTTAAATATTCTTTTATTGAAAAACATGATTTTTCTCTTGTTGAAGTTGTTGAAAAGTTTCACCACTTCATCTTAGGTAAGCATACGTTGGTAAAATTCCTTTTACCTCTTGTCAAGTTTTTACTTTCACAGACTCATCTTTCAGGGAAGCTTGCACATTGGATTTCCAAGATCCAAGAGCATGATTTAAATATCGTGACTTCTACCACTATCAAGGGACATGACTTATCCCTTAACTTAGCTCAGCATGCTAAAAATAGTGAAGAAATTGATGAACAAGATAGTTCCCTATCAACACTATTCTACATTGATAATCAGATCCTTCCTGTGTCTGAACATCCTTGGTATAAGAATTTGTTTTACTATTTACAAAACCAAAGATGTCCGGACAACTTAGACACTCATCAAAGGACAAGGCTCTGTCTTGAATCTGCTAGATACGTCATTATAGGAGACTTCTTGTTTCATAGATCTGATAATGGTATGTTTCTTCGTTGTGTAAACAATGAGGAAGCACAAAAAATGTTGCAAGAAACTCATGGTTCTTCAAATTATGTCATTCATGTAGGAGGTCATTTTTCTACTAAAACCACTGCTTTCAAGATTATTAGAAAATGATACTATTTTCCTTCAATCTTTCACGACTCTTATGTTTTTTCGAGATCTTGTGACAAGTGCCAAAAATCTGCTAGGAAAGAACGTCTTTCAGCCATCTCGTTACAGCCTATCCTCCTGGAATTTCCTTTTTCAAAGTGGGGATTGGATTTTATTGGTCCTATTAATCCTCTGTCTTCAACATTACAAGTCTTTATTTTGAAAGCCAGAGACTATTTTACAAAATGGGTTGAAGTTGTCCCACTTAAACATTCGACAGATGATCAGGTGATTTCTTTCCTTGAAAATAACATCTTTTCTAGATTTGGTCTTCCATTGGAAATTATTACAGACAATGGTACCGCTTTTATTTCTGCTAAGATGACCCAATTTTTAGCTAAGTTGGGGGTTAAACACTTCACCTAATCATCTTATTATCCCCAAGGAAATGGGAAGGCTAAGTCTACCAACAAGAATCTGGTGAGAATCGTCAAAAGGCTCATCGAAGATAAGCCTCATCAATGCCACACTCTCCTCACTTACGCCCTTTGGGAAGATCGAACTACTACCAAGGTGAGCACTGGTTGCACTCCTTTCCAACTTGTTTATGGTCAAGAATCCATTCTGCCTACTTAACTGGAACTTTCCTCCTTAAGGTTAATGCTACAGATCGAAGAATTAAATTCTTCTGATATTTCACAAAGGATGAATGCACTCTTAGATTTGGAGGAGCAAAGGATGTTTGTCTTGGATAATATAAAAATGAGACAACAAACTGTTAAGATGTATTTCAACAAGAGTGTCAAGACTATCAAATTTAAAGTCAATGAGAAGGTACTGCTGTGGGATTCAACTCATGCTGATAGAGAAAGACACTCAAAGTTTCAAAAATTATGGTTGGGTCCTTTCAAGATCGCTTTTGTCCTGGGTACAAACTCCTACATTCTAAAATATTTACAAGAGCGATTTTTTTCCTATAACACTAATAGTTCTCACTTAAAACACTACATGGAACCAACTTGAAGGGTTTAACGCTGTTTGGATTGTTCTGTATATTAGTAGTTCAATTCTATTTTCATTTTTGGTAGTTTTATTACTGTTTTTGCAATTCTTCTTTCAAAAAAAATTTCAATGCTGCTTTCATTTTAGTAATTTTTCTTCTCCTTTTGCAATTCTGTTATATTATTCTGCTGTTTTAAATTTTGTAGTTTCATTTCTGTTATGACTTTTATTGCTTTACATCTTTTGAGTTCAATTTTTGGTCAAGAATTAGATGTTGGATCAATTGTGCCACAATGACACTCCTGCAGGGTATTCTTAGTCAATAACAATCAAGCTTATAAGGTTGCTATGATGTTCCCCCTGAAGGAATCATTGAATTTGTTATCTTCTTTCACTATTGTCTTATGAGAAAATTGGTTACTTCCTGCTTCTGCTTTCCATTTCTTCATCCATTTGAGATTCAAAAGAGCAAGTCCATAAAAAAATTCTCCTCGAATTCAAGAGAAATTTTTGGTTGAATGATTATGCATACAGGGATAAACCCCCTCATACTTAACATTTTCCATGATTTATTCCCAAATTTCCGGTCATTTTTCCATTAAATTCTCTCACTTCCCCTTGTTGCATAATCATTATGGTTATATCTTCTTGATTTGTTGTTCTTGGCCTGCAAAACCACATATTCTAAGTTCTCAATCTGTTGGAAACATATTTCCTCATGGAGTCACCAGTTTGTTGACAATAAAAATCGCCACAAGGAATTTTGCTCGCAAAGTATTGCTAAAGCCTATTATTTAAACTATGCTAATAAGATATAATACTAGTAGGTGGGACCCCTTTGTAGACTAGAGGCTTAGAGATAGTCATATCACACATTTTATGTTGTTGTTTTGATGATTCTTACAGGGTCTTATATGGTCGATGATGCAGTCTTGGTTTTGTTTTGACATAATGACAGGTGGATGATGCATTTTATGGGATGTTTTGTAATTCGAAGCTTTAATTTTATGTTATGATTGGCATATATTTACAGTGGATATGTTTGATCATGTCACCATGATTTATTACCTAGATACACCTGCAGAAGAAATATGTTAGTGACAACATAAACAAAAGCAAAGGAAGGAAACTTACAAAAAAAATCCAAAAGAAATGACATATACTATGCTATGTTAGAAGTTATGTGCAATTAAAATGAAAACAAGTTAGTGTTAATCCTAACTATTAATGGTTAAAATGAAAAGAAGTTAGTGTTAATCCTAACTATTAATGGTTAGTGGCTATGCGATTTTCATTTGAGTTATATTGAGCGCATTTGATATGGAAATACATATGGTATGGTATGGAAGTTTGGAAATGGTTAATATGAACTTTTGGGTGGCGCATTTAGCAAGCAATGTGGTAGCAGGTTTCAATGGTTTCGAATTAATGACATGTTTAAATGTATTAGTGAGTGTTGGTTGTCGTGTACTTCAAAATTGAATGAAGAGGAGATGGAAGCGACGTGTAGTAAATGCACATCACTCCATACTCCCCCCATCGGGCCATCACCCTAGAATAGTTATTGTTTCATTTCATTTTGCTAGTGGTTAAGCTCCAAGATTCAATCCTGGGAAGGAAACGCTTGACCAACTCGCCCCTTTTAAGCTATCGTTTACATGTATCGTTGTTTTTCACCCATCCATGAATTACGCGTAGTGTATGAATGAACAATGGCTCAGTTATTCTTTGGTTTGTGTTTTCCTAAGATTTGCAACTGTGTAAATGCGTGGTTTTTCTCTCTGGAATGGTTGTGTGGTTGTTCGATTTGCAAGTAAAAGAATTGGTTGGTTGAGTTGTGCATTTGCTGGTTGTTCTGTGTGGTGAAAATCGTGATGGCTCTCTGTAGTTTTTAAGTGGATATGGGTATTATGGATATATGTTTTGTTGGAGGGTTTCTCTCTATTTATCCTTGCTGGTTGGTTCCTCATAGTTATGAGGGTAACCATGTCTAGTCTTATTCGGGCTGCTATGTGGTTGATGTGTATGTTTTCAGACTGCCTTTTGGTCACAGTGTATTTTCCAGAGTCATGGTTGTGGGTTTATTCACATGGTCATGGGTTTTTTTTTCATGGTCTTGGCATCAACATATCTCAGAATTCGGTCTTAGGGTGGCCATTATGCCAAGATATATGCTTTATGGTTGATTGGGTGATATAAGTTATGCCTTGGGTCTGCATTTCCACTAGCATTGTCATCAAATGAAATGGAAAGAGTTTATACCTCTGTGTGTTCTAGGTACTTGTTACAGTCCAGTGGGAATTTGATTCTCCTTTGCATCGTTGTCCTACCCTACTTGTCGTTGAACTGTTGCCCATTGCACAGACCAAGAGTTATAAGGAATCATGTGCTTGTATCGAAGGGTCTCTGCCTATTGGTTGATATGTTTGGAGGACCACCAACCTCTCAATGTTATTGATGAATGAGTGAACTCTTAATTGATTCTTTGTATTCGTTGTTACAGAGCCCTTTTAAAAAAAAAAAATCCCTAACTGTCTTACTCAAATCGGGCATCTTTCTGATTTCAAAGATTGATTGTAAAATGGAGTGGTTATGATAGTTGCGTTGAATACCTAGCTCGTTTTATTTGATTAAATTGGTTGATTGGGAATCAATGATAATGTGTAGTCAATGGTTGTCTCTTCTCATTATACTTTCGATCGATGTATTCTTACATCATGGTGTCAATTGAAAGTTGGTGACTACTGTGTGTTTCACTAGTCTTGATCGAGATCATGGAAAATTGTGGAAATTGATGACCATGATTTCATTGTTTCATTGTGTATCTATTATGGAGGCATCGTGCATGTTTTATTTAATTGCATGAAGCTCGACTTTTGTATTATGGTTTCATTGCAAAGTTTTATTGGTTAATATAATGAAAAATACATGAAATCAGGGAAGTGTTAGAAGTCTGTTCAATTCGGAAAAGGGACCTATGTATATGTTTTATTTGGGTGATTGTGAATTATGGACAATGTTTGATATTTTATAGTGATATATGAAGGATAGAGATGGAGAAATTGTGTTGTGTGTTTCTTTTGATTTTGTTTTAAATGAAAGGAAAGAAATTAGAGACCAAATATTCTCTTAACAAGATTATTGAAAGTCATAGTGATTATGAGTATGATTACAGACTGTGTTAATTTGGGTACCTAACATGGCCTCGTTGTTGGGACCCATTCTTTATTTTCACCATAGTGATGTTCAGGGGGTGTGTTGAAGTTACTTCACACACACATAAGATTTATTTTTCCTTGTTTATTAGTCATTATTCAGTCTCTTATATTTTAGGAAGAATATTCCTCCGAGGAGAATATTCTCTTTAGTTTTCACTTCAGTTTGATCAATTGAGTGGAGTCTAGATGCTATATTGGGATTATCACCATGAAACATTGGGATCATCACCAGCTATTGCACATTTTCCTTGGGATAATCACCAGACTAGCACATTACTCATGATTCCCTGATTTCCTCTTCACTTCATTTTGTTTCAGTCAGTTAAATGAAAACTGATAGACTAGTTAACTCAGACTAAGTGGAAATTCACTCTCGTAACTTCCTGAGAGACTAGACTAGGTGGCAGTTTACTCCCATAACTGCTGGCGTGTGTTCAGATCACTCTAAACCATCACTATGACACATTAGTTACGTATGTATCTTATATCTATTGTAAATTATTCATTCTTTGAGTGTGGAATACAGTTAATGAGAATTATTCCATTCTTTCTCTCTTGCTTCTTCTTTCTCAATTTTTCTCTGCAAATGTGTGTGGTATTTTCTAGCTAGATCCATTCTGTGTAGGTTCAACACATTTACATGGTATTAGATCCGAAAGATTGCTAAGAAAAATCTACACCAAATTATTTTTGCAGGTATTGAAGATTGAAGAACGCAGAAAAGATGGATTATTCACTGGCAATACTTCTCACGCCTCATAACTATTTGGAGTGGAAGCCAAAAAAATTTCTTCAGCTAAGATGCAGAGGCTTGTACCAAATAACTATGAAAATGGAAGTAGATCCCGATTCCACTGATGAGAAAAATGACTTTCTCAATAGACAAGATATGGCCATAGGATTTATCAGCTTGTCTGTTTGTCCAGAAACTCTCCACCAAGTATATGATGTCTCACAAGACTAAACTCCAAATGAATTATGGACCAGATTGGAGGTTCTATTTGGGAATAAAAAAGATTGTGAATATTTCATGCAGAGGGTTAAACAGATAGAGCCAAAAGAGAAGCCTTAAGAAGATCAAGCGTTTTATTTTGAAGAGTCTTCTACACAAGTATCTGCACAAATTTGTATTCCATTAATTGAATATGAAGGCTACTCCATTTCAGTTTTTTTTTTTTTTTCTGAATTTCATGTGGAAGATATATGGCATGCATCTCAGGGGTCACATGCAGACACTTTTCCATGTGCAATGCATGCATCTCAGGAGACAAAAAGACAGTCGTGCACATCAGACTCAATTATGATATTTTATGAGAAAAAATTTCAGAAACAAATTATTTATTTGAATTATTCTCGGGAAAATATCCAATTTAAAAAAAAATATCCTCTGAAACGGAGTCTAGGATGTGAAGTTATGATCGTTTTAAATCAACAAAATGTTAGCGTTTTTTCGGAAACGGTCTCACGGTTTTCAAAGTTTCATCCAAACTTTATTTGGATCTTCTTCATTACAAGAAGATAAAGTGGATATGTATGGATATCTCAATGGTGCATCTACTTCATCAGATCCATGAAAACATCTACATCTTCAACAAAATCTTCAACGAGCACAAACTTGCACAATTGCGAGGTCTTTTTGGAGTGAAGGACAGGGTTGCTTAACAACTTTTTTTTTGTTCCTTCTCATTTCTTTTTATGCATTTTAATC
>ML871208.1:0-19933 GCA_009831015.1 Picea engelmannii | reverse complement strand
GTATGTACTTACATATGTTTAATGGTTAAACCCTAAAGAGTATTTGCAGGAGAAGGGATCTCTTGCCATAGATCCAGAAGGATCTCAAGATCCAACACATTCAGAGGAATGATGCAACCTAGGTGTGATTATTCTAAAATACATCTATTTGTTATGAAATTATCTTGATCAGTGTTGCATGTTGAAGCTATGATCAAATTATTAGAAGAATTAAAATTTGATCATAGATCTTATCCTCTAACCTAACCTTTTTCCAAGGTAGCGTATTGTCTTAGTACAAAAGATAGGTTGAATAAAGAGCTCATCACTTGAGTGAAGGAGACCTAGAAGAAAAGAAAGCACTCACTCTTCAGGACAAGGCTCCAGGTTTGATTAATCAAGATTCAAAGGTACAGATGACAAACTGATGACTTTAGTTGAGATAGCAATCATCGCAAAGTATTATACTTGATAGCATGTGAGAATATAGATGTAAATACTTTGCCTGATACAACTAACACCTCCTCAAGGAGAAACCTCGTGTGTTAGTTCCAAGTTGCCATGGAAGAATGCTTGGTTACAACACTATGAGAGTGTTGACCTCATTTCGTATTGTATTCCTTACCTTTAATCTTTGCTTCAGATAAATTATAAGTGATAGCTCTAAAGGAGCTACTGTAATGATTCTTTGTGCTATTGCTTTATATTATCAAGAAGGATATTATTCTTGCTTGTTGTTTTGTTGACCTTGCTCCAGGTCACATGAGGAAGCTATAACAAAGGTTGGAGAAGGAAACGTACTAAGGAGAGACCGTAAATGAAGCAATCATCATCAGAAATGAAGAAAATGGCCTACATAAGCTACAGGGTCACTCAGAAGCTGCCATGACCCACGTAATTGAATAATCTTGGCATTGAAGATTAGCTCACTTCAACTACAAGGTGCTACGATACATATGCAAAGCTGTCACAGGTTTACTAGAACTCAAAGGTGACCATGAAGGCGTATGCAATGGATGTGCACAAGGGAAGAACATCAAGAACCTATTTCCGAAGAGGGACAACAAGGTAGAAGGAGTCCTAGAACTCATTCATTTAGATGTATGTGGCCCAATGTCATCATCCTACATTAATGGGTATGTATAATATGTATCATTCATTAATGATTATTCTCATAAAAGACCTGGATATATTTGAAGTGTTCAGTAAATTCAAGGAATTCAAAGCCTTGATAGAGAATCTTTCCAAAAGAAATATTAAGATACTCAGGTCAGATAATGGAGGAGAATATACCTCATAAGAATTCATGAATATATGCAAAGATGTTGGGATCAATATCCCCAACAAAACGGTGTAGTTGAATGGAAGAAAAAAACCATACTGGAAGCTGTGAAGACTATGATCCATGATCAAGATCTTTCTGTGTGCTTATCGGTAGAAGCAGCGACGACAGTTGTTTATGTGCAAAACCGATTATCCCATAACGCACTTGGATTCAAGACCCTAGAAGAAATGTTCACTGGAAATAAACCAGATGTAAGCCATCTCAAAATATTTGGTTGTTCAGAGTTTATTCATATACCAAAAGAAAAAAAAATGAACAAGCTGGAACCCTTCTGAAAGAAGGGAATATTCATGGGATACTGTGAGGTATCCAAGGCCTTCAGAATCTACATACTTGGTCACCGCCATATCGAGATCAGCAGGGACGTGACCTTTGATGAAGAAGCAACACTTAAGAAATCGAGAAGATGTCAGCTTGAAGAAGTATATGAAGAGGAACCTGCAAATCCCAGGATTACAGAATCCATGAGGGAAGTTCCCAGAGATACAGAACCTGTAAGGGAAGTCGTAGATTCCCCTGATGAGGAGACTCTTGAAGATCATGATATAACATAAGTTCAAGAACCTCCTCAAATGACCTTCTCCCATAAAGAAAGCTTTCTTGGGAAAGAGATCTTATTCAAGATGGAGAGAAGTATGGTGTTCCAGAAGGAACCACAAGACAAGTGAAGTGACCAAAGCCATTCTCTAGTTACACGGCTTTGATGTGCAATCTACTTCATGAAGAACCCACATGCTTTGAAGAGACCATCTAGAAGAAGGAATGGGCAGATGCCATGACAGAAGAATACCAATCCATAATAAATAATGATGTATGGGAAATAGTTCCCAGACCAAAAAGTAAGGATGTGGTATCATTAAAATGGCTCTTCCAAATAAAACATGTTGTTGATGGAAGTATTGAGAAATATAAAGCAAGATTTGTCGCTCATGTCTTTTCCCAGAAGGAAGGTATTGACTATAAAGAGACATTCTCTCCTATGGCCAGATACACTTCGATCAGAACCATTATCGCTCTTGCTGCCAAGATGAAGTGGAAGGTACACCTGATGGATGTGAAGACAGCTTTCCTGAATGGTGTTATCAAAGAGGAAGTGTATATAGAGCAACCCCAAGGATTTGAGATTGAAAACATGAAGTCTCATGTCTGCCAATTGAAGAAATCCTTATACGGATTGAAGCAAGCTCCCAGAGCTTGGTATGGCCGTATAGACAGTTTCTTGATGAGCTTAGGATTTACCAAGAGTAAAGCAGACTCAAATCTCTACTTCAAGATCATGGATAACAAACCAGTAATATTACTACTATATGTGGATGACTTATTCTTAATTGGAGAAGAAAAGCTCATCGCTGAATGTAAACAAAGACTTGCCGCAGAATTTGAAATGAAAGACCTTAGCCTAATGCATTACTTCTTAGGTCTTGAGGTATGGCAGAGTCTAGAAAGAATCTTCCTTAACCAGGGGAAGTACACGGTCGAAATCTTAAAGAGATTCGACATGCTAGAATGCAAGTCCATGAATACTCCCATGGAAGCAAAGTTGAAGTTGTTGGTCGATACTTTTTCAGATTTTATAGATGCCACTCTATACAGATAGATTATTGGATTGTTGATGTACTTGATGAACACCAGACCAGACATCTATTTTGCAGTGAACACCTTGAGCCAGTTTCTGGTCGAGCCCAGATGTGTTCACCTAGTGGCTGCAAAACATGTGATGAGGTACCTTAAAGGTATAATGGATTATGGTCTCAGCTATGATGGAGATCATGACTTCATATTAAGTGGATATACTGATAAAGATTGGGCAGGAAGCGTTGCTGATAGAAAAATCACTTCCGGATGCTGCTTCAGTTTGGGATCAACCATGATCTCGTGGTAGAGTAGGAAGCAATCTAGTATTTCTCTCAGCACAATGGAAGTAGAGTACATTGCCACATGTTCTGCTACCTGTGAAGCTATATGGCTTTGAAAGTTGTTGACAGGGCTATTTGATCTGGAGATGAGAGAAACCGCGATTCTATGTGAAAATCAAAGCTGCATTAAAATGACAGAGAATCCTGTGTTCCACGACAGGTCGAAGCACATAGAGATTTGCTATCATTTCATCCGCGACATGGTACAAAGAGGAGCCTTGAAGCTCCAGTACATTATCATAGATGAAAAGGTTGCTGACGTGTTGACTAAGCCTCTATCTCATGTAAAGTTTGAACACTTTCGAGATAAGCTTGGTATAGACCGAAAGGACCCTCCCTGAAAGGGGGAGTATATTTATTCCTTGCTTCAGAACTAGTTGTTAGATGTAAAGCAATATGAGTCATGCTTCTGACCTCGTTGTTAGATGTAAAGCATGACGCTGGGTGATCCTTGCTTCTGACCTCGCTATTAGACATAAAGCAAGATGAGTCATTATTCTGACCTCACTGTTAGACGTAAAACATGACGTTGTGTGATCCTTTCTTTTGACCTCGTCATTAGACGTAAAGAAAGATGAGTCATGCTTCTGACCTTGTTGTTAGACGTAAAGCATGACACTGTGTGATCCTTGCTTCTGACCTTGCTGTTAGACGTAAAACAAGATGAGTCATGATTCTGACCTCGTTGTTAGACATAAAGCATGATGTCATGTGATCCTTTCTTCTGACCTCATTGTTAGACATAAAGTAAGATGAGTCATGCTTCTGACCTAGTTGTTAGACGTAAAGCATGATGTTGCTGATACCTTGCTTCTGACCTAATTGTTAGACGTAAAGAAATATGATTCCTCACTTCTAACCTTGTTGTTAGACATAAAAAAATATGTTGATGTGTTCCTTTCTTCTAACCTCGTTGTTAGATGTAAAGCAAGATGAGTCATGCTTCTAACCTAGTTGTTAGACGTAAAGCATGACGTTGTAATTCCTCGCTTCTGACCTAGTTGTTAGACGTAAAGTGAGATGATGATATTACTTGCTTCTGATTTAGTTGTTAGACGTAAAGAAAGATATGACTGACACTGAGCTACCAACTTATCAATTGTGACATTGAGCCAGTGTAGTACTGTGATGAGCCAACCTAGTGTTGTGTTGAGGTATCATTTTTACTGATACATATTTGATGCAGATGATGATAGCATTCTTTCGAGAATGATGATGATGCCAATTAAGAAAACTTTCGATGACTCGTAAATATGATAGCCAATGTTTCAAGATGATATTGAAGATACTATCCTCCTGATGCCATTGATGATGCAGACCTCTCTCGCCTGATGCTAATGAAGAATACCCTTCTTGTTAAGGGGGAGTGTTGAAATAATGTAACTGCAAAGAGCATTCTTATTATTATTTTATTCATTGGATTAAATCCCCATTACGGATTAATCATGTCATTAGTATTATTGTTGTTCTTGGATTAATCCCCATTGTGGATTAATCATGTCGGTAATTGTATAAGGACCAAATCCCCTTTTGCGGATTGGTCATCAAACAATTATAAAGGGAAGAATAAGAAGTCGGCCCCAACAATTATTATGGAAGACCCAAAATTAATTAAAGGTGGGTTTACCCACCCAGAGTGAGAGGTCGGCCCTGCTAGTGGTGACCTTTCACACGTGCCAGTCTTGTATATATAGGAGGCTAGCACCTCACTTCAAACACACAACTCACTTGCTCATTCTCTTATGAGGCAAGTTGCAATTACCATTTGGAGAGAGGGAGAAGAGTGGTGCATCTCTTGGAGAGGACTATCTGTATTGGTTTGAGTTATCTCTTGAACATTGTATCAACTATTTATGATAAGGAAGTTTTTGTTGGGTTTTCTTCCCCTAGAGGGTTTCCCAGGATAAATGTTGTGTCTCTTGTGAATGTGTATTTCTCAGTGATCTTGTTCTTATGATGCTCTTATCTATTGAAATGCAAAGAACTATAATAATGGTATAAGCATTAACAGTAATGAGACATGAGGGGGAACCAGGATACCAAGGACATGTGGGGCTTGGAAGGGAGGCCTTTCTAGCCTAGGTTGGACCACTCCTTGTCCAATCCAGTTAAAAAATCTAGCTTTGAATAGCTGGCTCAACTCTTGCGAGTCTGCATCAAAATGTATAGAAAACCTTGGCCTTCTAGGGCCCCTGTTCCAATTTCCTCTTTCTCTGTTACCCCAGCCATGGCTACCTTTGCTGAAAAAGCTCATTCTTGTATGCATTATTGATTAGCAACTAGTTTCTTCAACAACCATACATAACATCTCTTTAAATATGAAACAAAGTTTGGCTCAACGACACATAAGACTCATGCAATCCAATCCATACAAATCATTTAAGACTTGTCAATGAGCAGGGGGTGAATAAGGGTTCTAATATATGTGAGGGATTGTATTGAGCGAAAAGTGTTAAAATGAAGGGGGGTAGATCATGATTATTACTCAACAAATCATCAAACAATCAAATGTATTATAAATCAAAAGAATATATCATTGTAACTCATACATGTGTCATCTTTTAACTGTTATAATACAGAGTTTAACTTAACTATAACTTAATTTTCAGAACAGGGAGTGGATAATGAATATGGGAAGGCGAGGGGACTTGTAATGTGTGAAAAAGTGAGAGAATGGTAGGGAAAAAATGAATAATTTTCATAAAACAAATCAAGTAATCCATAAAAACAACTTTGTATTCAATACAAAAGATACCAATACAAATTTAACAATTACTGTGTGTCAAAATTGTTCACTGTCCCACATTCAATTTCTTCAAAACTTCTCAATTAACATGGTCTGTAATGATACTCATAATCACTATGAATTTCAACAGTCTTGTTAAGAGAATATTTGGTCTCTAATTCCTTTCATTTCATTTAAATCAAAATAAAAAGAAACACACAACAACATTGTTCCATCTCTATCCATCATATATCACTATAAAATATCAAACACTGTCCATAATTGACAACCGCACAAATAAAACATATACACAGGTCATTTTTCCAAATTGAACAGACTTCTAACACTTGCTCGATTTCATGCCTTTTTCATTATATTAACCAAAAAAACTTTGCAATGAAACCATAATACAAACCCGAGCTTCATGCAATTAAATAAAACATGCACTATGCCTCCATAATAGATACACAGTGAAACAACGAAATCATAGTCATCAATTTCCACAATTTGCCATGATCCCGATCGAGACTAGTGAAACACATAGTAGTCACCAACTTGCAATTCACACCATGTTGTAAGAATACAATGATCAAAAGCATAACGAGAAGAGACAACCACTGACTGCACATTATCACTGATTCCCAATCAACCAATTTAATCAAATAAAATGAGCTAGGTATTCAACGCAACTGTCATAACCACTCCATTTTACAATCAATCTTTGACAATCAGAAAGATGCTCGATTTGAGTAAGACAGTTAGGGATTTAAAAAAAAAATGGTCTCTGTAAAAACGAATACAAAGAAGCAATTAAGAGTTCACTCGGTCATCAATAACACTGAGAGACTGGAGGTCCTCCAAACATATCAACCAATAGGAAGAGACCCTTCGATACAAGCACAAGGTTTCTTATAACTCTCGGTATGTGCAATGGCGCAACAGTTCTACAACGGGTAGGGTAGGACAACAATGCAGAGGAGAAGTGAATGCCCACTGTACTATAACAAGTACCCAGAAAACACATAGGTATAACCTCTGTCCATTTCATTTGATGACAATGCCAGTGGAAATGCAGACCGAAGGCATAACTTATATCACCCAATCAACCATAAAACATATATCTTGGCAGAATGGCCACCCTGAGACCGAATTATGAGATACATTAATGCCAAGACCATGAAACAAAAACCCACGACCATGTGAATAAACCCATGACCATGACTCTGGAAAATACACAATGACCAAAAGGCAGTCCAAAAACATACACAACAACCAAATAGCAGCCCGAATACAACTGGACATGGTTACCCTCATAACTGTGAGGAAGCGACCAACAAGGATAAATAGAGTGAAACCCTCCAACAAAACACAGAGCGATAATACCCATATCCACTTAAAAACTACAGAGAGCCATCACGATTTTCACCACATAGAACAACCAACAATTGCACAACTCAACCAACCAATTATTTTACTTGCAAATCGAACAACCACACAATCATTCTAGAGAGAAAAGCCATGCATTTACATAGTTGAACATCTCAGGAAAACACAAACCAAAGCATTATTGAGCCATCGTTCTTTCATACACAGAGGGTAATTCATGGATGGGTGAAAAAGAACCATACTTGTAACCAATAGCTTGAAAGGGGTGAGTTGGCCGAGCGTTTCTTTCTCAGTCTTGAATCTCGAAGCTTAACCACTAGCAAAATTAAATACAACTATAACCATTCTAGGGTGACGACCTGATGGGAGGAGTATGGAGTGATGTGCATTTACTACACATCGCTTCCATCTCCTCTTCATTCAATTTCGAAGTACACAACAACCAACACTCACTAATACATTTAACCATGTCATTAATTGCAAACCATTGAAATCTGTGACCACATTGCTTGCCAAATGCACCACCCAAAAATTCATGTTAACCATTGCCAAACTTCCATACCATACCATATGTATTTCCATATCAAATGCGCCCAATATAAATCAAATGCAAATCGCATAGCCACTAACCATTAATAGTTAGGATTAACTCTAACTTGTTTTCATTTTAATTGCACATAACTTCTAACATAGCATAGTGTATGCCCTTTCTTTTGGATTTTTTTTTGTAAGTTTCCTTCCTTTGCTTTTGTTTATGTTGTTACTAACATATTTCTTGTGCAGGTGTAGCCAGGTAATAAATCATGGTGACATGATCAAACATATAAATTGTAAATATATGTGAATCATAACATAAAATTAAAGCTTCGAATAATAGAACATCCCATAAAATGCATCATCCACCTGTCATTATGTCAAAACGAAACCAAGACTGCATCATCAATCATATAAGACCGTGTAAGCAGCATTGAAACAACAACATAGAATGTGTGATATGACTATTTCTGAGCCTCCAGTCTACAAGGGGGTCCCACCTACTAGTATTATATCTTAGTAGCATAGTTTAAATAATAGGCTTTAGTAATACTTTGCGGGGAAAATTCCTCGTTACAATTTTTTTCTTGAACACTCATCTGTGGAGATTTAATTTTACCGCCAATGAATGTGAAAGGATAAGGTAATTATTTAATTCATCTTCATCTATGCACACTAATTGGTCCATTGGTTCTTTGGGGTCTTCCACGTGGTATCTCCTACGAGGCTTTCTATACACATGTTGAAATTCTAGTGTAAGATAAATCTAATTGGATACTACCACCCAAGTTAGTATCCCATTGCTTGGATAGAAACATCTCCCGCTCATCAAGAACATCAATAACAACTATATCCATCAATATTGATATGTCATGGTATGTCGTTAACTTTATTTGTAAGTCATTTATTAAGCCACAAACCCTAATCTCTTTTGAATCCATACCACATACATACTTGTAAGGTTGTGTGATTTTAAGATCCAATTGATTCATTACTTTGAGATGCATGACATTTGTTGGTGCACCAAAATCAATCATGCAATTATGCAACAACAAGTCATTTACTATCAAGGTAATGAAGAAAGGGTTGTCACTACCGTTTTGTCTCATATGGCTCATAGATCATAAGACTATGGGGGGATCCTCGTTAATTTCCTCCACGAATAATTTCTTTAGTTTCTCTCTCTACTCAAGAAGTTTGGCATATTCCATCAAAGGAACTAACACTTTCAAATTGGACAACACATTGGCTAGGTTAAGGTCCATTTCTGAATTTGTTAAGGGCTAGGAAACATCGACTGTGTGGACAAATCTAGGCTTGGTTTCAACTTTTAAAGTGGATGCTCTTGAAGAACCTAAAGAGTTTTTGTTATAAAAAACTATGTTTTCTTCAATATTACAAGCCCAGTCTTGTGCAACTTCTTAGGTAGAGGAGAATTTGTCTCTCAACATCAAGCCAAAATCTCCATCATAAGTATTGGTGTAATGTAAAATGACTGCATCATCGGAAGGTCTAATCTTTTGAGGAATATTATCAACCAACTTCCTAAATCTATCATCAAATTATTTCACAATTTTGTTTTCTTTCTTTTTTATTTCATGAATTTGAGTTAATAACATCCTACCATCCTTTATAATAAACCATATTCTCATGAAGGCGTCATGGAAGTCATCCCAACTCCTAATACTCACATCATCTGGGCCCCTAAACCACACTCTAGTATATTCTTCTATAGATAGAGAAAAGAGCTTCATCACTACATCTTCATGGTCTTACGAAACTTTGGTTTCACCAACTACATCATAGAATCTAGCCAAATGATGTCCAACAGTAATCACATTGTTTCCAACAAACTTGGGAATCCACTTATTATACTTGTCAAGCATGTTGTTGACGTCAAAAGACTAAGAAGTCTCCAACATCATCATTTTCAACCTCCCACGAGGCTAGGCGAGAAGAAGTGGGAATATCACCCTAGGCTTAAAGCCCCAGACAAGAATGTGCATTGAACTCTAAGCTGATTTTCTCCTAACGTGCAGTCCAAGCATATATGTCTTTGCCTTGTAATTAGACCTTTTAACCATTTTTAATTTTTATGTGATTTTATGATTTTATTCTATTTACAATTCAATTATTTCTATGTGAGGTTTTATACAATAGGCGTAATAAAATGAAAATAATAGAATTTTTTTTATAAAAGTAAAATGTAATGTTCTTGTTTATTTTAATAAAAGATAAATTAAAGCAAAGTTAACTAAAAGCTACAAAAATTAATAAACTATGTTAGATTTAAAATAATTTAATCAAAAGAAAAACTCATTGCATAACACTACTTTGAATAATAACATTTTTTTTTAATGATATAACATTTTTATTTTCATTTAAAAATTAGGATATGACAAAGACATAATAAAAAACAAAAGGATTTATATACATTAAAATATTTAATAAGTAAAACATATTTACATATAAAACATTTACGAATTTGTTCATTTTCCTTTTTAAAGTTAAGGATGTAAAAACAATAAAATCAAAATAAAGTTAAGGATGTAAAAACAATAAAATCAAAATAATAAAGCAAACCAAGTTTATGTACACTAGTAAATAAACTTTATGAACATGATTGTTTACATTATAAATACATTTAGTTTGTCTTTTAAGGATTAAGTCTTTACGTAGACTAGGGCCAGGTATATGGTCCCTAGACACAATGTACAATAGAAAGACCAAGCATAGAAAAGAAAAAGAAAGTTGAGCCAAGAAGGAATGAAGCCATGGTGGCGAATCGCAAGGAAAGGACCTGCATAGTAAAATTGATTAGTGTCGAATCAATCAAGCCTTATTACAACAAACTAAACAAGTAAATCTTTACCTTATGAAGGCCAACAAACCCATCCTCGCTTATCCTCTTCACTACTTCGCAAGCCCCCCTGTTGTCGACGATTTTGTCAAGATCTACTAAAAATGTAAGAAAAGAATGAAATGCAGAGTCTTCACAGCACTCCTAGCATACTACTCTGAAATTTCTGCCAAAAGTTTTCTCTCAGAAATTTATTTCTCTAATGATCTCTCCTTCATAAATTTTTTGTCCTTCTAAGACTTCTCTAGAATAATTCCCGCCCACAATGGTTGCACGCTGCTTTTTTAATAGCACCCGATGGGCGGTTCAGGTGGTTATGGTCGTTTTCTATGTGAGCGAACTCCGGTGGTTATGGTCGTTTTCCAAGTGGGCGGACTGTTTCAGGAATTTCCTTAACACGTTATTAAACAAATCCGTTTGTTGTTGTTATCCGTTTGGGCTTTCTTTGTGTTTATGATTATTTCCCATTGGATTTTAAATGTAGTAGTGTTGTCTCGCAGCATTGTCTCGGCGCGAATCTCGGTTAACACCATCAGACTCGAACTTGCTACAACTTTTAAAAGCGGTTTGTAGAGGGCACCAAAAGATGGAGGAGAATACCGAATGGTATTATAATCGCCATACAACCATAGGGATATCGAAATCCATCGTTCTGCCGTCCATGATGCTTTCCTGGGACTGCAACCACCACAATCCTTCCAGAGCCAGATGCAAAGCAACGAGCAGTGTGAAGATATCGTGGGTCTCCGGCAGTATGAACACGACATAACAATGGCAATACAGTTCGAGCGTAACTTAGCTCGTTTGGCATTGAGCTCCGCGTGGTAACCAAGTTGATCATGATATCCAGTGGAGCAATAAATAAAAATAGAGTGTGGCTTCCCATACGCAGTTAACGTTCCTGTTGAGTATAGATTAATCAATGAAATGATTAAGCGACTGCACTTGCGTGTAACCCTAAAAAAAGAAAAAGTTGTAATGTGAATGTCTTGATCTCCTCATAATATTGTGCAGGTGTTGTGCTACCCTTCTAATTTCATGTCCTTCGAATGACTCGCTACCATGCCCATTATTTTAGTTAATGGCTGCACATGTATTCAATGACCAAACCCAATTTCAATGACCAAACCCAATTTTTGGATTGATTAACTTCAAAGAGTTCTACCAAGCCCGACGCATATGTACAGTTGGTGCAATGTTACTCTTTGGTAAATCAAATATCCGAGGAGAGTGTTAGCCCACTCCATATCACATAATGAATGTGAAAACGGATTTAAAAGAAATGGGATTGGGTGGAGCATTTCTTGGCATCACACTTGGAAAATTCCCTTTGATAAGTTCGATGCCTTTTCTTAGCCAAGCTTTCGCATACTCCAATTCATAGCACATTCCCCTTTTTATTTGTTTAAAAACCCATGATATGGCATGAGGATAACCCTAAAGAAGGTTTGGTATAATTATCATCATAATTGAAATACTTGAGAAAAGACATGGGATATAAAAAAAATGATAGGTAGAGGATCGTGACAATTCCATCGAGTATCATTTTGACCTCACCAACAACCTATAATGAACCTGTTTCCATTTCGACGAACCTGCAACTTGCCCAATAAAATATATTGACAGACGATCGTGGACATGTGTTAGCTCATACACATCATCACTTTAAAATATTCGTGAATGGCGAGGTACCTCATCCATCTTCCTTGAATGTGTAGTAGTAACTCAATGGAAGCATGCGAGACTTTGCACAAGCAACTGCAAATAAAGCGGGTGCATAGATCAACAATGGTGATATAAGGGTCCTTGGACATGTGTGTCATTGGCGAAATAAGACGGCGTGAATAACGCGATGAGTGAGTAACAGGCTCTGTTTAGAAAAGAGTCAAGCACCATAATAAATTCACTAAGAATAATGCGCCAACATTTAACGAGAATAAGCGAAACTTGCGCAAGCAGTGTGACTGGATAAGGAGTTTGGCAACGCTTTGCTAGCTAAGTTCTGTTGACAAAAATCGTCGTCAACACACGTCATGAGATAATCCTTGGATTTTGGATATGTCAAGGGCTTTGTATACATTTTTCACCCGAGGAGTAGCCATGATGTGTAAGTATTCAAACATGTATCGAAAGTCTTCAACTATGAACTCAAGGTTTGAAGTATTTAAGAGCTTGTTCATGTTTACTATTCTTCTAGAGTATCTTTTAGGTTTAGGATTTGGGTGAACGAGGCTTTGTAAGAAAGTCCTAGTTGGATATCATGTGGACACAACTTCACTCAAAAGAGTCACCAAATGAGTATGAAAACATTTAAAGTTGTGGTTTTGATACTCATAAAAGGTTTATGAATCAAGGAATTTTGAACTCGAGAAAAATGGACTCTGCTCCTCAACAACAGAGCCAAAATGTTACAACAAAGTCTAGCACCCCTAATGTGTGAAAGTCCCAAGCACAAGGGGCTAGTTTGTGTAACTATGGAATGCTACCCACTATCATTATAGTAGCACTTCCTCATGTTAAAAACTCAATTTCCAACACCTAGGTAAGTTATTGACTTGTGTTTTCCTTGCTGAAATTTAAATTATAGCCACACAAAATAAAATATATAATAAAATATATTGACTGGAAATAAACAAAACAACGGAAACAAACTAGAAACTAAATCTCGCATAGCACACAAATAATTATGCCCTTCAAATATGTTTTTCATTAGAATAATGTCCAAGCATACAAGGGCTCCCTTATCGAGAAAATGGCCCACAAAGAAAAATACAATCAACAACAAACCTAACAAATCTTCCCTTTGAGAAACTCTCTGCATGCAAATCTGCCCCAGAAAACTTTTAACTGTCGTTGCCCCTATATGGCATGCAGTGCAGCCACCTGTATGACCTGTACAGCCTGTACAACCTACAAAATAGGCCCGCATCCTATTGTAAAGTGGGTTGTTGTGGCCTATATGACTCTCTTGGCTATATGTACAACCATGCAGAAAATTAATGAGGCGTCCACCCTGTTGGTACGACCTCCTAAAGTCTTGTGGCTACTATACTTTCCCTGTCTTGTGTTGGCCTGAAGAGTGAAAGTCCTTCACCCTTTTGAGCTGACCTCTAGGTGAAAATCCTTCTTCACCTTGTTGATTTTTTTATTGAATCAACATAACGTTAATCTCCAAAGTGATTAACAATTGAGATTAAATCTCAACTCACTTGAGATCAAGGACTAAGATTCATTTAATTCACTAATGCCAAAAACTTAGGTATTTCATTAAATTAAACTCGATTAATTATAAAATTTCATTCACTTTAATAATGCATTTAATTAAAGTGAATTTCCATAATTCTAAGAGGTATTAATGACGACTTCCACATGTTAGACAAAAACCTATGTGGAAGTGTTGAAATATTGTAACTTCTGAGAATATTCTACCTAAGAGGGAGTGTTGAATAATATTATTATATTATATTTATTAGTTAGGCCCTATTATGCTTTTGTAAAAGCCGTCCCTTTTGTGCCTTGACAATTAAATGTAAATTAAAAGGGTAATGTGACAAGTCGGCCCATACCTAATTAAGGGAGGCCGGGCTACTATTTAAAAAGGAGGCTAGCACCTCATTTACACACTCACCAACTAGCTCTACAATGCACAAGTCTTGGAGGAGAACCAACTGCAACTGGGGGTGATGTCAAGGAGGGTTTTGGTTTATCTCTTGGTATTTCTTGGTTAAGTGGTGTGTTACTCTTCCTAGTGAAGGAGTAGAGGAGGGTCTTATGTTTGGTATTTGGTAGATCTATATTGATGCAGGAGCATCGTTGACAAGCGCGCAGAGGCAGGACCACTCAACACGTGTGAGTTCTTCCAAAAATTCAACGTTGACAATTGCAACCGATTTTGAAATCCGCCTTCTTCACTCAGCGCCGGAATTCACCTTTGGAGGCACGCTTGAACCAATGTCGAATTTTACCCTTTGAAGCACGTTTTGAAAATTGTAAACAAAGCAGGAGTTTCCACTTCATCTCTGGAATGCGACTGAACTAAGATAACGTAGAATGAATCTTAGAGTAGGCAAGTAGCCAGGGGAAACCCTAGAAACATCTTTGAGTTATGTAGAAGTTGACACACCCAGTTAGAGAGAGCTAGAATACAGAGAGAAACGAGCGGTAAGAGAGAACTGTGAGTTAGCAGGAGATCACAATCTTTTGAGTGACTGTAATTTTGAATGTATTGTGTAGCCAGTGGGCACTTGTGAATATAATAGAATGGAAAATTGACCCAAATGTATGGTGTTTGGACTGTATGCATTTTCCTGTTATTTTCTGTTTTCATGAACAAGTGGATGGAACTGTGAATTTTCCTAGTTTCAATTGTTTCTCTTCATTGGAAGCTCTGCAAGGTGTGCATCGAGATAGAGAGGAACACTGTGGATATGAGTTATCGAAATCCCTCAGACACAAGGAGTGCACGGGAGACCGAAGTCTGCATCAGACAAAGCTCAGGAAGGATAAAACTTCGGAAGGTGTTGTCGAGACCAGAAATTCATTCCTTAGAAGGAATGAAGGCTGAGTCATCGTAGACTTAGAAAATCTTCTAAGCCAGAATCGAGTAAAATCTCAGGAGGAAGAACGTCGTCGAGCGTTGGATCGTTGTGGAAGTTCATGTGGATCGTCCGATTGGAAGAAGGAGCACAGACTTTAATGCTGCATAGATCCAGGTGAGGGGAGTTCAAAGATCTGAACGGACAGTGGAAAATCCTCGAGGAGGAACACCGAAACCTCGCAGGCCATTGGATCAAGTGGAGCTGCGAGGAGGTTAGTGGCGAGAGTTTCTTGATGCCCATTTCGGAATTTCGGGTACCGTGAGTTGGAAAGACAGAGACTCTTGTCTTTCAGAATCCCGAACCGTGAAACCCGAAGTCACGATTCACAAAAGCCAGAGGATAAGGCGCTGGGACATTTTGGCTTATCGGCGACCGGAGATTCCTACGAACAAGGATACTCCTTATGTCCTAATTTCACGAAACGTGAAATCTAAAAGGAACAAGCGCAAGACATCTCGACATTTTGGCATTTCGGCCACCGGGGGTTCCAAGGGGCAGAGATATCCCTTATAACCAGATTTCCCGAAATCGCGAAACCTGAAGTCGCGATTCACAAAAAACTCGAGGGGATAGGTGTTAAAACTTTTCGTCATTTCGGCCACCGGAGGTTCGAAAGCGGAAAGGAGGTATCCTTGCATCTCGATTCCCCGAATCGCGAAATTCTGAAAGAGCAAACGCCAAGCCAGTTCGGCATTTCGTGAACCGGTATTTCGAAAGACAGAAAACAAGGGAGCACTTGCACCGCGATTCTCCGAATCATGAAAGCCAATAACGCTTTGGCATTAAGCGCATGGACACATATTTTTGGTCACGTGGATGAAGGCTAAGGGAGGAGCCAAAGCCCCTTAAGCCCTTTTCGACATTTCGGGACCCGGGAGGTTGAAGAACCAAGAACCGTCTGCCGTCGGAATCACGAATTCTGAAATCTCGAAAGGAAGAACGTGGTCATGGGTAGATTTTAGCATTTCGGGGTTCGGGTGTTCGAGGGACCAGGAGTCAGGAGACGTGGAGTCCCGACTCACGAAATCATGAAACCCCCAAACATGAAAAGGAGGCGCACGTAGGTTTTTTCAAGACCTGTACCAGAGGATGAAGGGACCTGTGGATTCATCCAAAGAGTTTCAGCAGGAGCCCGAAGGGCCATTTCGGCTCAGGGAAGAGAACGATCCAAAGACCGGGAGGTCGCAGAACCCTGCTGAGGTAGGGGGTCTACATCAGGTGGTATCAGAGCCTCAGTTTTTCATCTGTAGACTTCAGGCGAAGGAGGAAAAGAAGGAGACAGAGAACTCAGAGCTATACTCTGTGTGTGACAGACAGTCGACATAATGCCGCCAAGAAGACGAGAGTCACCTTTAGCCAACCGTGTTGTAGAGAGGGAGATGTGAGAGCTTCACGCCCGATTGGAAACAATGGAAGCAGCATAGAGAAGAGCACCTAACATTGGGGATGTCAGTGATGCAGAAAGTGAAGAGGTTGAGGTTGAAGAAGATGCAAGAGAGGATGTTGCAGAAGAACGTTTGTTGAGAGCAGTTGTCAGGTTGGGAGGTAGAGCTAAGATAGAGGTCCCCATGTATGAGGGAAATCTAGATGTTGAAGAACTGTTGAACTGGATAAGGTCCATGGACAAACACTTTGACTATGAAGATGTCGATGAGGAGAAGAAGGTGAAGCGGGTAGTCACCCGGCTAAAAGGGCATGCAGCACTGTGGTGGGACGAACTGCAGGCTGAGAAGAGAAGTAAAGGAAAACAGAGGATAAAGAGTTGGGACAGGATGGTAGCCAAACTGAAGGCTAAGTTCATGCCCAAAGACTACCAAATCAATCTGTTCAGGAAGCTATAGAACCTAAGACAGAAAGGGGTGATAGTCAAGGAGTACACTGAGGAGTTCTACCGGCTGAACATCAGAACTGGACAACAGGAGAGAGATGAAGAAAGAGTCACCAGATATATAAATGGCTTGAGATATGAAATCTAGGACGAACTTAGCATGATGTCAGTGAGGACAGTGGAAGATGCTTATCAGTTTGTGCTGAAGGCAGAGGAGAAGCTGGCCAGAAAACAGAACCAATGAGGAAGAGGTGAAAGCTCGATCCCAAGCAAAAGTAAGGGATTTAACCATGATAGAGTACATCAGTCTAAGGACGAGACTAAGAAACCACACAATCACTCGGAACGAGGAGGAAGTTAACGAGGAAGACAGAGTGGTGGAAGAAACTCTTCTAGAGGAAGAGGCAGAGGAGGAGTAAAGTGCTATAACTGTGGAAAGATAGGGCACATGTCTTGGGAATGTCTCGAGACGAAGAAGGAAGGAGGAGAATCCCACATTTCAGAAGCACAATGAAGAGATGTTGAGGAAGAAGGAGTAGAGGATGGAGCATCCCTGATGTTGAGAAAAGTTCTCTTAAAACCAGAGGCAGAAATTGAAAAGCCAGTGCAGAGAAACAATCTCTTCAGGACAGCTTGCAAGACTAAGGATAAAGTATGCAAGGTAATCATTGACAGTGGGAGTACTGACAACCTAGTATCCACAAAGATGGTGGAGAAATGGGATCTGATGACAATTGAACATCTGAGGCCATACAAAGTCTCATGGCTGCAAAAAGAACACCAGGTAACGATCGCTAAACAATGCCTGGTTGAAATTAAAATAGGAGGATATAAAGATGAAATCCTATGTGATGTAATTCCCATGGACATATGCCACATTATGTTGGGAAGACCATGGCAGTTTGACAGAAATGCCATTCACGACGGAAGAAGGAATACATATACATTGGAGAAGAATGGTAGGACGCATATGTTGCTTCCAATGGAGGAGAAGAGAGCGAAGGAGGAAGCCAGTACAAGCATACTTCTCATGAGCGGGAAGGAACTCCTGAAAGAATTCAAGGAAGAAGAGGAGATGCAATTCGTTGTGGTGAGGAAGCCTTGAGTCATCCTTACAAGTACATCAGTGAATGATCTACCTGAAGAAGTTCAGGAGCTGTTGGATAATTTTGTTTATATAGTGGTGGATGAGTTGTCAAAATCATTGCTACCCATCAGGAGTATCAGTCATCATATCGACTTGATACCAGGAGAAAGCCTGCCAAACAAGGCAGCATAAAAATTAACACCTCGAGAAAATTAGGAGGTGAAGAACCAAGTCCAAGAGTTTCTAGATAAGGGCTTAGTCAGAGAAAGTTTGAGCCCATGTGCAGTACCAATTGTGTTAAGCTCAAAGAAAGATGGAGGATGGAGAATGTGCACAGACTCGAGAGCCATCAACAAGATCACCATCAGGTATAGATTTCCTTTACCGAGAATGGATGATTTAATGGATTGCTTAAGTGAAGCAAAAGAAAATTTATTTTCTAAGATAGATCTGAAAAACGGATATCCCCAGATCGAGATGAGAGAAGGTGATGAATGGAAAACAACCTTTAAGATGAATGAAGGCCTGTATGAGTGGCTATTTATGTCATTTGGCTTAACGAATGCTCCAAATAATTTTATGAGGTTGATGAATGAAATTCTAAAAGGATTCATTGGCAAGTTCATGGTTGTATATCTGGACGATATATTGATCTTTAACAGGACTAAAGAGGAGCATTTGAGACACCTAACGCTAGTAATGAGGAGGCTACAGCAGGAGAAGTTGTTGATCAATTTGAAGAAATCCTCTTTTATGAAGACAAAACTCATTTATTTGGGTTCCGTGATCTCTTCGAATGAACTGAAGATGGATCCGTAGAAGGTGAAAGCGATCAGAGAATGGTCGTCACCAAGTAGCATGTTCGAGGTAAGGAGCTTTCATGGTTTAGCAAGTTTTATAGAAAGTTCATTAGAGACTTCAGTGGGATTTGTGCACCCAAGATGGATACAGTGAAGAAGCAGCACAAGTCTTCTAAATGGACAAAGGAGGTTGAAAAGAGCTTCAATATACTAAAGGAGAAGATAATAGAACGACCAATTCTGGTCTTGCCGAATTTCGAAAAGACATTTCAGGTAAGATGTGATGCAAGTGGAGTTTCAATAGGAGCAATTTTGAGTTAGGACAATCGACATGTTGCCTATTTCAGCGAGAAGTTGAATGAGACTAAGAGGAAACACTCCACATATGACAAGGAGTTCTATGCCATAATTCAAGCATTGAAGAAATGGAGGCATTATCTTGTCCTGCAAGAGTTTGTCTTGTACAGCGATAACCAAGCTTTACAATTCATAACCCGACAAGAAAAACCGAATTAGAGACATGCAAAATGGATTGAATTTATGCAAAATTTTACTTTTGTCATAAAACATATTGCTGGGAATACTAACAAGGTTGTTGATGCGTTAAGCATGAGATGTTTAATTCTGCAGGAATTCCAGGTGAAGACCTTGGGGTTTGAACAACTTAAGGATATGTATTGTGATGATATAGATTTCAAGGAGGCCTACGAAGCATGTACAAGCCCTGTACTAAGAGATAGAAGTCAGTGGACAGAGTATATGGTTCAGGAAGGATTGTTGTTCAGAGGAAATCAATTGTGCATACCAAGATGCTCAATGAGGGACAATCTTCTGAAGGAGAAGCATAGTGGAGGATTGGTTGGACATTTCAGCCA
>ML871206.1:0-19933 GCA_009831015.1 Picea engelmannii | reverse complement strand
TTATGTCTAAATTTGAGTATAAGATGTTCACAATAAGCCCCAGGCCAAGATGCCTGTGATTACAAAATGATGGGTTTATAAAGGCCTCATAAAAGATAATTGTTTCCCTTTCTGGGATCAAATATTTATTACCAAAAATAAAAAAGGGGGATGCAACCACCCATATCCTACTAAATCCTCCAAAACTAACAAAAGTTCATTTATGTTCATACAAAATGCATCAAAGATATGACTGAAAGGTCTTAAGGATGCCTTAGATCAATTTGTAATCATGGATTCCTGAATATCCTGAAAGAAAAAAAGAAAATAGAAAGATTTAGATACATTTTCAACCATCAATTTACACAATTCGAATTAACATAACTGGCTACAAAATCTTGTGATTCTGTAGCTAGTTATTTAGTAAATGAAATCCAATTTATAAAAAAAAACAAAGCAATCTAATTTGGACAAACTAGTCTTATTTTAAGATAAAGAATCATACCTCCAATTATGAGATCAAATCGTATCAGATAACCTTGGAATTCACAATAGCAGTTGCAGACTCAACGTTTTTAAATACTACATTGCCTGTTGTCTTTATAAATTTTTCTTTCCCTTGAATAACAGACTCGAGCCTATGGTTTTCACTCATTAAAACATCGATCTGATCCTTTAAAGCCTTAACCCGTGATTGCAGGATAGGGATATCAGTATAATATCTCTCAATCCATGATAGATAGACTTCACAGTTTGACTGTGCGGCAGTTGCATGGGAACAAAAATGGTTGTGAACCGGAACACTTTCCATATTGACAGTAGATTCATTAACCAATTTAACACCAGGGAATTCTGGATTCTTTTTCAGACATGGAGGTAAATTGTCAACAAAGTTATAGGGTTGATCAAGGTGTGGCTCAAACGAATGAGGATCCTCTTCAGCGAGGAACCTATTGATTTTAGAGTTCGAACTCTCATGGACTTCGATCATGCTGATCGAACTCACATGAGAGTTCGACGTGTTATGAAGCCTCCTCGAAATTAGCCTCCTGACTCTTTTGTTCTTAAAATTTATATCAATATTTCTCTTAGATCTCTTCCCTGTAGGTTTCTTTAAATTTTTAACACAGTCATTAGGATGTATCATCTGCTGAAAGGCCTATTCAATAACCTTTGGATCGATCAAGGGTTTACTGTAAGGGGGTGAGACACAGGTCTAGGGAGGTGAGAGAGGATCCATAGGGTAGACAAGGGTCTCCTCAACCACGAGTTTATCTACCTCCTCCGTATCAGGGTTACCATAGACGTTTCGGGTTATGAATGAATCCCAACTGTCATTCTATAACTCTAATTGATGCATAAGCAAGATTTTAATTAGGCCATGATGGAAGAGGCTAGAGTTTGACCGTTGTTTTTTGTATCTTTTGCCCATTTTATAAAGACTCCTCAGTAAGTAATACGACATGTTCAAAGGAAATCCCATAAAAATCATAAGGAGACGCAAATGGTACAAAAACACAAGACCGAAACGTCCCCCACAGGTAACAAATTGCTTTACCACAGCGAGAAAATCATGCCACCGAGATTTTAGGAAGGAAATGGGCATACCTTTATCACACCCTTTTATTTTCCGAGATGTAAATAGCAGGCTCCAAGGAACTTCTTCCACTTTTTCATTTTTAAACCACTTTTGACCGCTTGCAGGTAGCCCTGTAGCTTGACTCAGGAAATCCTCTGTAACCTCCAGTTGTACATCACCCACCTTTGCTCTACACCCATCAAAGGAGAAATCAAATTCCTGGGAAACTTGTAAATTGAAACCCTGAAACTTCCTAATGAAAATGAGCCAGCCACTTCTCTCCAAATCTTCTCTGGCATCATCATATAAGAGTAGAGTTTGAATGTCGTTTGGTTCAACTCTCACAACAGGAGCCATAATGGATGAAAGGGTAATGAATTAGATGCAGTGCACAGAGAGGGTTTGCAAGACAGTCTAGAGCCAGTCTTGGGAATGACGTCTGCCTGCAAATCGTATCGCCACCTTTGCATTTAGTACAAGTTAGGACCAAAGCATTAAAAGTGAACATAAGTGCTCGCATTGTGGGTTCTATTACAAGGTTTGAAAATCAGAAATCAAAGGGTTAGCCAAAAGAAATGTATAGCCAAGAATCAAACAAAACCATACCAAAAATCAAATCGTGGGGGTCCTTTGTTTATATGACCATCAATCTCTAAGCATGCTTGGTGTTGAAAGTATCGAACAAGGAAAATAACTCTTCATGGCAAGGAACCAAACTTCATTAATAAACTGTATGAACAATTTGCCTTTAATGAAATTTTAAAATAGAAAGGAAACATAGTCGCAAGTTTTTGTGCTTCGTATTCAAGCTTACAGTCATGAACGAAACATAGATAACAACAGATAAATAGGGAAAAGCGACAACTTAAAACTGTCGTTTCGAAAATTGCATTATGAAGAGTAATGAAAACAGATGACCCCTAGTTAGGTAGCTATATAAATCAATTAATTGATATAAAAAGTTAACAAATATGCTGAGCTGCCAACAAATAGTTACAATGGATAAGGACTACATAAAGAATACTGAGCAAAGTATAAAACTGGAAGCGACAACCAAAATCTGTGATGGTGAGCTAGAATTGGAGAAGATGCAACTCAACAAATTATATGTAATATTGAAAGATTATGAGTTGTGGAAGGAATATAGAGATAATATGAAACTCCAAAAAATATCATAATCATTGTATCTTATGATAAACCCTTCAATTTTGATCACAATCAAATTGTAAAGTTTGAATGAAGAATATGAAATGATATGCTGTAATTGTCATCTGACATAATGACAGTTACATAATTTAAATAGTCTCTCTTGTTTTATAAAAGAGAGCATTGCGAGAAGGAAAAGAATTTTTCCCATTATATGTTGGAGAAATTACTATTTACTTCTTCATGAATAAAGAGAAAGAGCCAAGTTTTGGAAATTTATGATTTAGGAAAACGTGTATGATATTTTCCTTTAAGTGTTTGTCCTCTGTTTAGGTATTATGGAACTCTATTGTATGAACTATTTCTTGACTATGTTCTCAATACTTATGATCTTATAAACTTCCTTGTGAGTACAAAAATAATGTGATGGATATAACCTGCAAGTAATTGTAATATTTCTATATCATTATTGTTTTCATTTATCACTAGCATATATGAATTATCTATGTTTATGGTGGTATAATTTTTTACCATGCTCAGCCTTTTAGTATACTCCTGATTATAATAGGATAGATTAGCAAAGTTCTAGCTTAGCATAGTTTTAAATAGTTGTAGTTAATTATTTAATTTGGATTTTAATTCATCTGAGAAAATCTTGTTCTCAGATTCATAATTGAAAATTACTTAGAGTGGCAACCAGGCCCACATATTGGTCTAAAACGTTATCCCAAATGAGAGTAGGTATAATTGGGACCTGCCACTAGGTGTTCTCCCTTACCTACTTGATAGGCCATTTGGACTCATCAACAACTGGCTAGAGTTGTTGGATGTAGCCTGTGATGGGATATAATCCTCTTGAGGTTTGAAATGGATAGAAACCATTAACACCACACACAATTTTGCAAGGATACTATGGGTGAAACCCATCGGCCTTGGGGTTTAGGAAAGGAAAAAAAGACATATTTGGGATGGATTACATTCAATTGAAAAACACAATATAAAGGATGAATCGTTGAGTGGATCATGATAGGAGGGAGGCATACTTCCAAGTTGGCGACTTGATCTTATTTAAGTTGGGAAGAGACTCATAATTCAAGCCACCATGTGGCATGTATGGTGCTTTATTGTGATGGTTTAAAGGTTCGTTCAAGGTGCTTGAGAAGATTGACAATGTCACTTATAGATTGGAGCTACTAGAACATATGAGACCTCACCATAAATTTTTCCACATGAATCAGTTGAATTCTTGTAGGATTGATGAAGGTGATCCTAGCAAAGTTGTACCATCCAGAGCCCCCATGTTGATTGTAGAAAAGGAAGAGTTGGAAGTGGAGTAAATACTTGCACATAAGACCTCCTACTAGATCATTTTAAGGTAATTAAATAATTATTGTTTAAACCTTGGTCTTGATAAACGTTTTCCCCACACTAAATGAATTTAACTCACATATGCAAACATATAATTCTTCATTATTGGTGTGATTCTTAATACGTGAAAAAAATATTCCTAAGAGAATATCCATTGAAAGGCGTGTGATCTTGGAAACATTCTGATAAATCCTTCTCAATAACACTATCATAGAACCTTTCTCCAGATCAGACCTCTCGATGACATTGTTCTAATCTTGCACAATCGATAACACTAACTCAAAGAAAATATCCTTTTGAGAGTATTAATGGAATTGTACTTATCCATTTTGATATAGGTTGTAACCCAATCAACATTGATTGTGTAGGTATTGAAGTAAATTATAAGTGCATAAAACCTAATTTAAACCCTAATTGATGCATTATTCATATTTTCTAAGTTTGAAAGAGCTTTGCATAGTCTAACATCAAACTGGTCCAAAAAGACATCTGCAGAATTCCAGAGTAACAGGTACATATATCATCTGATTTAAGTCAATTATGTTTATATTAATAAATTGATAAACTTATTATGATATTGCTTATTGCAGAAGCTCATATTAACTATATGTCGCAACCAAAAAATAGAAGGGGGAAATATCCTCTGGAAAATATACCGACACCCGTCAATAATCCATACCATATTCTAACAAAAACATGATCTTCTTCAATTGAAGAGAACATTGTTCGCGATAGGATGAAATATAAAATATATTAAAAAATGAATAGTTTCCTCCTGAATATGAATACCTCGAAGACTACCACAACATCAGAAAGAGAGGGATACATGCCCTAACAACCCATCTAATGCTTTTCCCATACAATGACACTGTGAGATGTTGTTTCACTCACCTTGAAAAAGATACAACTGATATAATGAATGGGTCAAGGATTTCGATAACGTCCCTAAAACCAAAAGATATATATATTTGATATCACCTTCAGCAATATCCAGTATCCCTGAACAAGCCATTCTTGCAGAAGTTCATAGAATATAATGAAGACTTCCACGAGTTAATGGAATATTGGTGGAATGATGAAGTAAGATGTGTCAAGAAAGGTGAAAGGATAATTCCGACACATTATCTGAAAGGACCCTACAAACTATTGAGTATTATGGTATTCAGGTTATATGGCGAGGAGACAAGTACTCATTTTTTATGGAATTGTTTTCGATGGTGTATACCATGGTCAAAACATGGAAAGTCTTCAACTGGGCATAGATCCTTTCATTCAACATTTTCAAGAAGGACAAAGAACTCTAGGTATGAAAAAACCCAACTTTTCCATGTTGGCTTATCTCATAGATGAAGTATGTTCTTTTGTTCATTTCCCTGCTTTAGGATTGGAATGGGACCCCAACCTACCACCTGTCCATATTTAATGCTCAGAAGTATGGGTCATTAACTACAAGAAGTACATATATGATATCTGTCACTATTTCTTAGCTCCCCTGTTCATCATGATTTTTGGACATCCACCCCACATAATATCACAAGGAGCCATAACAACCTTGATAGACATTGGAGACTGGTACATGGGTAAATATTACACTTATCAATATTTATGGGAGTTATGAGGCCCCACATCTCTTTCCAAAATATGTTCTCAAGAGGTTGTTGGCTAGAGAAATTGTTTACCAGATTATAGAAACAAGAATAGCATCCTTCCTTTCGGCTAACAACAAGAAAATATGGCCTAAATTCCCATTGAGCATAGGAATATATGTCTTGTCCAATGATCCTCATGCCAAAAAAGAATTTGAATTCCTTTAAGCAATCTGCCTATGTAATGGAGAACCCAAAGGACATGACTCTAAATAATTAGTAAGTGAACATATCAAAGGTATCGAATTGACACACCTGGTAATTCATGAGGTAAATTATGTAGAAGAAGTACTCAAAGGATCATTTTTCTTTGAAGAGGTATTGAATAGGTTATAGGATGATTTTTCCAAAGAAAAAATGAAAAGGGAAGAGGAAGAAAAAAGAAAAAAAGCCAAAGTACAGTTTGCATTTCTTCTAGCCATAGACAAAGAAAAGCAAGAAGTGAAGGAAAAGGAAGAAGCAAGAAAAAAGTAAGAGAGGTTAAACAAAGATGGAAGCTGAAGAAGAATCCCATTGGAAGAAAAAAGAGCTGGAAATGGAGAAGAAAAAGGAACGGGATGAAGCCAAGAAGAAGAAGGAAGAAGACAAGAAAAATCCCAAGAAGGGAAGAGAAGAAGAAACATGATGAATCCCTTAAAATTATTTTTGAATAAAATAAGAAGAATGTTGAAATAGAAGAAAAAGAACAATATGAACCAGAGAAAAAGAGAAAGGAAAAACATGAAGAAGAAAGGAAAAGAACGGTTGTCGAAGCAGAACAAAGAAAGAAAAAAGGATAAGAAGAAAAGAAAAAGGTTATTGAAGTTGAGGCATTAAATAAATTCGAAGAGGAATCAGAAAGAGAAAAGGAGATAAAATTGGTTGAGGATAAAAATTGTGTAGCAAGCCCAAGTGTCAACATAGTTAACATACCTATTCAAGAGTGCACCCCTCTGAAGAAAATCTCAAGAAATTTATCATATTCCTCTCAGGTGCTAGAATTGGAAGATGTTGTAGTAGTTGTTGGTGAGTACTATTACAACAACAAGACAAGAGGGATCAAGAAAAGATAAAATAAGAGAAAGAGGAAAAAAACATATTGATGCAGGAGCATCGCTATCAAATCAAAGAAAAGCGGATGTGGAAGTGAAGTCAACACATCAACGCATTGAAAGAGCCAAACCGACTCTTAACCAACTTGGTAGTGGTGTGGAGATTTTTTGAATGTCTTGTTACTTAATTAGATGTATGTAAAGTCGGCCCACCGTTTTGAACCAACGGATCATTGTAAATCCTTACATGACTGTAATATATTACAGGTGTAGGATATTATCCCGTATTAGTCATTATGTTAAATTAATTAAGTTGAGTAGGTAAATGCTTGAGTAGAGTGTGATAGAATTTAGATAGGAAGAAGAAGAGCAAGGAAGCTCTGGGTCCTTAGACAAGTTTTCATTGTAGTTTTGTAAAAGACAGAATTTGTAATCATGTATTTATTTCTGAAATGAATTGAACAGAGAAAAAAATTATCCAATTCTATAGTGTTGATACTGTTTTACAGTTTTACTGTTGTTATGTGTTCTGTGGATGTATGATGTTCATGGTGAAGGAATGAATTTATGAAGAATTGAATAAGTTTCAAGTGTTTTATCTTCTGTAAGTTATGCAAGGAGTGCATATCGAACGCAAGGAGTGCATGTGAGGGAGTCTTTTTCGACTCGAAGATCATAAGAGATAGCACAAAAATTTTGTATGCAGAGTGTGCATATTAAGCGCAAGGAGTGCATATGTGGAGTCTTTGACTTGGAGAAATAAATTGGGTTTTTCTTGCAAGAAAGTGCAGAGGTTGGTTGCAAGGAGTGCACAGGACCAGGAATTGACTAAGTGTCGAAGAAATCTTTCAGAAGAAGAATTTGCGAAGGTTGGGCAAGGTGAAGGGTGAAGATCTATCCAAGAGGAGCCAAATTATTTCAGACTGTTGGATTTAGGAAAAGTGCACGAGCTTTAAACCCTCTGTATACATAGAAGGAGAGATCATCGAAGACCCGAAGGAGATATGAACCATATAATCTAGAAGGATACGTGGTGATATATTATGAAATCCGGAGAAATCACTTCGAGACTTTCATATTGAGATTTGAAACTCCCGAAGCCCAGAGATCCAGAGGGCCGAAATAAATGTCGACTATTGGATAGTTCGAAGTAAATTATATCTGTCCGATTCAGAAGGACACACGACAAGAATTCATGCATTTCGGAGGAAAGAAAAGGTTGAAATTTGAAACTCCCGAAGTCCAAATAATGAAATAAATCATAGTTGTTGATTTAGAAGGGTTAAATCTGATCCGTAGATTTGGAAAGGAGAAGAGAGTTGTTTTCCAATTTCAAGAACCGCGAAGTCCCGATTTGCGAAGAGTTGATCTAGACTGTTGAAACAAGGAAAGTCGTGGACCGTTGATCCAAGGCAAGTGGGGTTCGGAAGTTCGGACATCATAAGAAGAGAGGAGAACTAATTCACGAGTTTGCGAAGTGCGAAGTCCCGTAGCGCTCGAAAGATGGGCCCCAGGTCACAACTGTAGGTCATATGCAGGAAGGAGCTAAAGGAGGAGGAGCTAGTGCCTAGAAACTAATCGCTTAGTAGTGCGAAGGGAGAGGTCACTAGTGCCATAAAAATTGCACCAAAGGACTGAAGAGACATGTGGCTATTTACAAACGAGACCATTAAGGTTTCAAAGAGATAATTCAGCTCCTAGAATTGAAGATCCTTGACTGGGAGGTTGCGCCGCCCAAGGAGAAGGGGGGTTGGCATCACATATCTTAGCCATGGGTCTTTCGAAAGTTCAATTGTGTGGAAAGAAGGACTAGATCCCAAGACTGACACCCTGTAAAATGCTTCAGTCTTTAATGCATTTGTAGGAGCTAATGCAATCTCAATATGTGAATCGAGTGTTGCATTAGACACTTCCCAAGAAAAATTTGTTGAACTTGAAGAAGTGTTGAGAACCCAACAAGATAATATGACTATTGAGTTCAAAAGGGAAGCCAATATTGGAGAGAAGCTACACTGAGAAGAAATAGAATAGGTGTTGCAAATCCAAAGGGACAATCTCAATGAAGAATTCAAGGGAAAGACTCACACAGTTGAAGTTCTACACAAGAAAGGGTTACAAGCTCTTAAAATGAAACATTTGCAGGAAATGAAGCAACTGAAGGAAAATCATGCATAGGAGGTAGCTAACTGGTAGACAAAATTCCTAGAAATCAACAAGTTCACAGAACAACTAGAACACAAGATGTAGGGGTTAGAACAAGATAAATGAAAGCTTGAAGAGGTCACAAAAGAAAAACAAAAGGAAGTTATCATCATAGAATTTGTAAAAGGTGAGGCCAAAAAAACCAATGAAGAGCTAAGGCTGGTATAAAGAGAATGTTTTTATATATTGAACAATATTTAGAGGAATGAGGATGACCAGGTCAAGTTAATAGATCAGATGGAAGAGATGAAGAACATGTATCAAAAATCTCAATATGCATTTGACAAGATCATTGATTGGCAGAGTGTGTATCATGACCCACCAAGTACTTTTCCAATCTACAATGCTAAGCAATAGCTAAAGGATCGGGTCCTCTTTGATTCATGGAAGTCCATTATGGAAAACATTAAGAGCACACAAAAGAAAACAACCAAAGCTTGCAAAAGACCATGGAATTCCTCAGATGATTTGTTAAAGGAATTTGGAATGGAAGTCATGATGAATCTTGATGAAGCAACTCCCAATGATAGCATAGGTGGAAAGTAAAAGGGATTCTATCCAACAAGCGATTGATAAGATCACAGAGATAAACAAAGAAATCTTAAATGAACATTTGATGAAACCAACAATACTAGTTGCAATGGCCAAGGACTACATAAATAATACTGAGCAAAGTATAAAAATGGAAGTGGCAACCAAAATCTATGATGGTGAGCTAGACTTGGAGAATATGCAACTCAAAAAATTAGATGTAATCTTGAAATATTATGAGTTGTGGAATGAATATAGACATAATATGGAACTCCAAAAAATCTCATAATCATTGTGTCTTATGATATACCCTTTAATTTTGATCACAATCAAATTGTAAAGTATGAATGAAGAATATGAAACGATATGTTGTAACTGTCATCTGACATAATGACAGTTACAAAATGTAAACAGTCTCTCTTATTTTATAAAAGAGAGCATTGTGAGAAGGAACAAACGTTTTCCCATCGTACGTTGGAGAAAGTACTATTACTTCTTGATGAATAAAGAGCAAGAGCCAAGTTTTGGAAATTTGTGATTTATGCAAATGTGTATGATCTTTTCCTTTATGTGTTTGTCTTCTGTTTAAGTATTATGGAACTTTGTTGTATGAACTATTTCTTGACTATGTTCTCAATACTTTTAATGTTACAAATTTCCTTATGACTACAAAAATAATGTGATCGTATAACATGTAACTAATTGTAATATTTCTATATCATTATTGTTTCCATTTATCACTAGCATATATGAATTATCTCTGTTTTTGGCGGTATCATTTTTTACCGTGCTCATCCTTTTAGTCTACTCATGATCAAGATAGGATAGATTAACATAGTTTTAAATATTTGTAGTTAATTGTTTAATTTGGATTTTAATTCATCTGAGAACATCTTGTTCTCAGATTCATAATTGAAAATATTTTAGAGTGGTAACTAGGCCCACATACTGGTCTGAAACGCTATCCCAAATGAGAGTAGGTCTAATTGGGACCTGCCATCAGGTGTTCTCCCTTACCTACTTGATAGGCCATTTGGACCCATCAAAAACTAGCTAGAGTTGTTGGATGTACTGGCCTAGTTAAATTACAACATACAAAAGAGTTATGCGATGGGATATAGTCCACTTGAGGTGTGAAATGGATAGAAACCATTAACACCACAAGCAATTTTGGAAGGATACTATGGGTGCAACCCATCGTCCTTGGGGTTTAGGAAAGGACAAAAAGACATATTGGAGATGGATTATGTTCAATTTAAAAACATAGTAGAAAGGATGAAGTGTTGGGTGGATCATGATAGAAGGGATGAATAATTCCAAGTTGGCGACTTGGTCTTATTTAAGTTGGGAAGAGACTCGTAGTTCAAGCCACCAAGTGGCATGTCTGGTGCTTTATTGTGACATTTTGAAGGATCGTTCAAGGTGCTTGAGAATATTGACAATGTCACTAATAGATTGGAGTTTCCAGACCACATGAGACCTCACCATATAATTTTCCACATGAATCAATTGAATCCTTGTAGGATTGATGAAGGTGACCCTAACAAAGTAGTACCATCCAGATCCCCCATGTTGATCATAGACAAGCCAGAGTTGGAAGTGGAGGAAACACTTGCAAATAAGACCTCCTACTTCAAAAAAAACAATAGGCATGAGTACTTTGTCAGCTGGAAAGACAAACATGAAGAGGAGAATAGTTGGGAAAGGAAAGATGCATTGTGGTAGTATGAAGACAAGATCTTATAATTCGAGAAGTGGAATATTGGAGCACTTATACATGTGTTGAGATGACAACAAGTTTAGTAGAGGAAGATGTAAGACCTTCTCTTACAAATGGCACTAGGTGCACTATGGAGGTAGGAACAAAGGGTTGTTGTAGAAGGTTATAATGCCAAACGTTGCTTTCCTGATCAAATGGATGGAGTGGTGAATCATTCCATGTTACCTAAAAATTATAAGAATTGGAACACCTTGGGCACATGAGTCAGATGTGTGGACCCAAGGAGTGAATTTTCCCATAGCTAATAGAGTTTCCTTTGGATGAGTTGAGATGAAACTAGATGCACTTGGGTGGAGTTGGGTGTACATGGGCATAATAAAAAAAACATACTAGGTATACTGAAATGACTTGGATGAACTTGGGATGATTTGGGCAAACCCAACATGACTTGGAATGACTAGAAAGACAGTTGATGAGCGAGTTACTGAAGTGAAGCAAGACAACAGATGACACTCAGGTCCACCTTAGAATGAAGGGGATTGCAAGGGCATGACAAGCCTCATATAAAAAGGAGAATTCCTCAAAGTGATGAGACATAAGTAGTAAGGGGAAATAAGTCATTCAAGGATTTTTTTAGTTGTGCCAAGTTCAAGGTTGGGCATAATAGAATGAATTGTATTGGATAAGTCACAAAGAGAAGGAGATAATACCTACAGGAGGCGGGTTTATGGTTTCTTTAGGGGTTGGATTAATAGTTCTTGTACATTGTTTTCCTTATGTAATTGTACCATGTAAATGACTTGCAGGTAGTTGTATGTGCTCCTTTGTTGTACATTGTACAACATACTTCATATAATAAAGTTCAAGGAACCTACCTTGGGTGCCACCCATACTTGTGCATTGTGGATTTTTTATGACTATTGGATGTTACCGTTCCTTGTATTGCTTGTGTTGGCTAAGTTATAATATTGGCTAAGTACTACTTGGATGTTTTAAGTTTGTGGTTAGATGTATGCCTATTTTTGGATGAACTAGGTTGTGTTGGACTTAGTTGTGCATCTAACTTAATGTAGCTTAAATAAAATTTATGGGCATACTTTAAGTGAAGAGGCATAGTCTAGTTGTAGTAGGTGCAGTTTGGTCAAGCCACTATGGTTGTAGCTAGGAAATGTCTCACAAATGGAGATGACAAGATTTTTTTTAGGAAAGACTCTTAGTTCCATGACATTAGTTGTCTAAAGGGACAACATACACAAAATCTTGTCAATTAAAATATAGACACATTATGACTTTATATCACTCTTATTCATAATCTATCACTACGTCATTTTAATATAAATAAAAGAAAAACTTACTTCTCAAAAGAAAAAACAATAGTGATATGTTTTATCTCCCAAACTTAGCGCCTCTGCAATGCCATTAAATTAAAGGATACATATAAAATTAGATATAGTGTATTTAAATGTATAATATAATTATTTAAGATTTCAATCATAAACAAAAAAACATGACTTAGAAAAGAAAATGCCAATATGTAAGTAATGTGGGAACATTTGAATGTAGGTGTTGGAATTGGTAAATCATTGTTGATAACCTCAATAGAACCATCACTCTGATATTATAAAGGGATATTAGATAATCAATTCATTTGAAGCCTAGTTTAAACATTCCATGATAGGTAGATTAATCTAACATAACATGACATTAAGTGTGAAGTAGCATTTCTTCATGGTATTCATGTTCAAAAGGGAGTTGTTTTTTAATCCAATAAAAGGAAGGGATCTTTCCTTCTCAATAAAAAATGATTATTTCAAGAAAATAGTTGTAAGATAATCACATCTTGGCAGATAACATATTGAGAAGGCATTATCCATATCCCTAGCACTTCATCTTCGTGGAGAAGTTTTATTACATGGAACGACTTCTTCCTCAAATTAGCCACCCGAGGAGGGTGAAAAGGGAAAATATTGTATTCCTTGCTCCTTTAAAGATGTTGTTCAAAATAAATCCTACATCTCCCCTTTGGATGCGAAGGTATCTCAACCTAGCACTTTCATTGTGGAGACATTGAAAGATATCTTAGTACTACATATGTAGATACCATATATTATATATATTATTACCACTAGTTATCCAATATACACCTCAATTTGTCGAATCAATAGATTCTATCCTTTACCAATGAATCTTCCTAAATGGATGAACTCCATATGGAATTTAGATTATTTAGTGCCTTTTTTGTGTAAAGGTTTCTTTGTTTTTTTCTTCACAAACCTTAAGGATCACATAAAGGTTTTGGAAGAGTAACCATGGCTTTGGATGAAAGTTAGCCTCTTCATAAAACTATGGCTTCAAGATTTCAACCCTCCTACTATGGTTGTCACACTAACCACTCCAGTATGGGCATGATCGTTTAATTTTCCCATACACACATGGATTCCATCAATATAGGAAAGAAGTGGAAACACATTGGGTAGATTTCTTAAGTTAGGCTCAAAAGGGTATTTATTCCTATGCTTTGAATTTGTGTTGTGATGAACCTTAGTCTTGGTCTACCCTAAATGATAGTTCTAGAGGGGGATAATTTTATATGAATTCAAGATTTGGACTATGAGAACAAAACTTTCTAATATAAGACATGCTAGCATAAAAGTAATTTACATTATTCTTTTTCAATAGATTTGGCCTCTGTGGGGAAATAAAGACAAAAGAAATAATTCTATATGTAGGTAATCAATAGAGAAGAAACATCTAGAATAAACTTTAATACAACATGTAGAGTGGTTGAGCCCAACAACATCGACCTAGACACCCAACCCTCCCTCAAAATCCAGTGACGTGGTCATGGCCTTAGCACCATTCCCTTCCATGTAGATTGTCATGATTGAACACACCTCTAGATAGGTGAGTGCTATGACCCTATGGAGAGTATACATGGGGTTGAATGCATATGTAATGGGGCTTAAACATATAATAGGGTTGGAATAATAAGGGCCCCACATGTGTGCCCCCTATTAGGTCGACTTTATTACTATACATTTAACCTCGTTATGTATACATTCAACCCATATATACCCCCTAAGGGTCATAACATAAACAAGTACAAGCACAAAGAACAACTCTCAAAGAGATAATACAGGTGAGTTATGCTCCAAACTCATACTTAATTCTTAAGGTCATGGCATGAAGAGGTTACATGCATCCAATAATTGGAATGTGGAAAAGGAAACATTATCTCTCTTAAATTCAAATGAAGCAAGATGTTAGGTGTCAACATATCTCTCATCAATTTTAGCCTCCTTCTCTACATGGAGATTATAAAAAAAAAAAGAATTAAGGGAAGAAGGTTTGTCCAATATATAGTCAAGATTGTAGTCAATTAATTTAAAATAACCAAATATATCTCTAACAAAGCCTAGACATACTATGATAAGTTGAAGCTATTAAACATTATCAAAATATATGAAAATCTATTTAGAACAAAGGAAAAACTATAAAGAATTACAAAAATGCTTATCAAACTTTAATAAGAAGCAAAATGCTTATCAAACCCTAATAAGAAGCAAATTGCAATATCAAGATTGATTATTATAATTTCAAGTAAAGCAAAATAAAAAACACAAATATTTATTTTATGAATGTATAATGCTTATCAAACCCTCCTAAAAAGTTGATTACTGTAATTTCAAATAAAACAAAAGGGCAACATTTATTTTATGTATGTATATTTTTAACAAAGGAAGAGTCTAATTTTTACTTAAAATAAAGATGTTTATCCATTTATTTTATATATAATGCTTATTAAACCCTCCTAAAAAGTTGATTACTGTAATTTCAAGTAAAACAAAAGGCACGCAATATATGTTTATTTTATGTATGTATATTTATGTCTAATTTTTACTTAAAATAAAGATGTTTATCCATTGCAACATTAGAACGATAAGGAAACATTAGAAAGATAAGGTTTGTTCATGTCATCTTTTGTTTTGAGCATGCTCAACATGGTCTAAAATCTCCAAAACAAAAAAAATAAAAATGAAATAGTGTGTAATTAGTCCCATGCAAAGTCTATTAAAAAGTAGTTCTCTTCACATGATATTACACCTTAGCTTTAAAGAAGAATAATATTTTATAGCCGTAGCTCTTTACCTTGCATTTTTCTCACTCTTTTCCGAAGCAAAATAACTTTAGAAAATATCTATGAAAACTAGGGATCCATTACCTCTACGTTGTGTCAAGTGACCAAATATGCGAGTGAACTTCAACCCTTCAACGATCTGATCGACCTCGGAAAACTCCCCAACTTCCACGGAAATAGAAGATTATCCGAACGACCTCGGAAAATCCCCCAACCTCCACGAAAATGGAAGATCTGTGTATTGTACACTTTTTCATGATGACTCAAAAGCTGAATGAATTGCTGTAAAATATGGCTGACTTTCAATCCTGTTGTCGCTCTCGAATTTGTCTCCAAGCGTCCTACTGACCCACATTGCACAGTCCCTTGTCTCCGATGATCCCCTCAACTCTTTTCAATTCCTCTCCCTCTGTTTAATTAATTACAGTCACAGATCTCCAAATAATTGATCCACCCACCTCATTCTCATTCATTTGAAGAAGTCTCTTTGTGATATAGACAAACTTTGAGGTAAATAGGCAGAGATTTCTTGTATTGCTCAGGATTTTTCGTGTTCAGTGTGGAGCTAGAGAGCAAAAGGATGGCCAGCAGGCCTCCAGAGCCATGCGCTAGCATAAAACTCATATCCTGCACTGTGATCTTGCTCTTGTTTTTTGCACCACTTCTAGGGCTTGCAACTTGTTCCAGCAGACACACAGGTATTAATGTTTACAATGCATAATTTGTAGTTTTTTTTTCCTGATATTAATGTTTGGGTTTTAATAGGATTGAACAGATAGTTCTGGGTTTCGTTTTTCTTCAGGGAAAGAGACTATTTTAGTTCCAGAGAAGATGGATGAATATCCAGAGCAAACTCTGATGTCCATAGAACAGGTAAATACAACACACACCATCTAATTTTGCATGGAATTGGTTGTGTCATTTTGATTAAAAAAAATGACAACACTTCATTAGATTGGACCTCTGAATAATTCTGGATCTCATTTCCTCCATAGAAGGAGACGAATTCAATCTACAGTCATCTTTTATACCATAAAAAACAAAAGAAGAACTAGATCGTTACCCGATCTGCATTTACACAGTTACCCATCTTTGGAATACATGTGCTTATCTAACTTAATTTCTTCTCGTTTTGATGCCCACCTCACTCATATATCCATGCCAATTTCCCAGGCAAATCAAGTCAGTGGGACTGTCCTGAAATTACTTTCTGCATTCATCGTTGTTGAATAAATTATTTGATTTTGAATCATTTCATTGATATGTTCATATTGTCTTGGAATCGTTTTTATAATATAAATACTTCTCTATACCTTTGTATGATAAAATGAAAACTCTCTTATTTTTTCAAAATTTAAACAAATTTGAATTTAGACCTAGGCAGTGAACGACATTGCTGGATTGAAAAAAATCAATATATTCATCTGGACCTGCTATATGTTTGATGAAAAGGGTTATTCCTTGGGTTACTCTAATGGTAAATTGACTTCATAAATGCATTCAGGGTTTTTCCAGGGCCTTATCCTCTCAGACAATAATTTACAAGCGTTCGAGACGATCGTCGCCATTGAAGACAAAAGGCCCTCGGATTCTACACGAAGTGCATTCTGGACCGAACCCAATAAGCAACTCATTCCCCATGCAGGCAGACGACACGGCCAGAAAATTCAAACCAAGGTCTCACAGAAAGTCTCCATGATCGTAATTTTTACCACGATCCCCATATTTTCATATTGTTGAGATTGGTGCAGTTTAAACTCTTTCGATCCTGTAAAACTGCACCGATTTTTGTACTGTGAAGAGTGTAATATAATCCAAGTTGTTATTCAGCCTTCATCAGCCCGAAATTGTCAGAAACAAATTAGAGAAATTGTCGTTGAGTTCAAACCAATGATAACAGATCTCTATTGTTCCATTGGTTCTGTGATATCAGAATAATTAATGTCTCCATTAACCAGATGATGGAGTACTGAATTAATTGATAAAAAGTTCACCAAAACAGAAAAAAAAAGGAGCCTGTGGAAGTTGTACCTAATATTCCCTCCTGACGAATTGCCAACAGTGAGGAATCCTGGGGTATTTGCCAACAGTAAATAGCTTTATATATTATTGGGACCGGTTAATATTTTATGTTTTATATGTTGTTTTTCTCTTACTGTTGTGGTCTGTTACTATATGATCTCTTTCCCTTCACGAGATGCTCACAGCTATCAAATTAATCACAGTTGCCATGTAATGGAGGAGACTGTAAGCAGAGGCGATCACATAGTCAGAGATTTGTCTGTATTGCACCATTATTGCATGACAATTACATCTGTCTGTGAGATTTTAATATAAATTGTCCCATTCATCTTTATCGTACTCGTTAGCAGTAATCCCATCTATCTTTTTTTAGGTTTCATCGAATAGAGAGAGACAGAAATAATCAGAATCTTAGAGCTGGAAACCGACGAGCCATCAAGTCAAAGTAATGGGGTTAACGCTGTTTCTCACAGAGTTTAGAATAATCCAATAGCATTGCACGTTCTACTTTTATATTCCAAATTTCAAATACCATTCTTCAAAAAAGTTGTAAATTTGATAAAATACAAGCTCAAATATCTATTTTTTTAATTATGCTAATCATTCATAAGCAGCAATCTTCCTTTTTTGAAAAATGGGAAACTATTCCCTGTACTGTAAATCCTATTCCCTGTACTGTAAATCCATTGTGCACAATTTCCCAAGGCAGCTAGCAGTTTCTTCATGCAGAAGACACAGACATATTCCTTCTCCAACAGCTAATCTAAAGTATATATGCTCTGCAATATTCTTCAGCGATTTTCTGCTTTTCCTTTCTCCTTTTAGACGTATATATCTATTGGTTTCTTTATCATAAAATATGTCGACTATTTACCTTTTAAACATCGAAAAGGAATTAAGCGATCTCAGGCATAATCAGCGTGATATATTGATGGAAAAAAAAAAAAAACTCTGGTCAATGTTATACTCTTCGACAAGGTACCTGCTATTATTTTTTATATAATAAACTTGTGACTGCGTAAGAACCCTAAGAATACGTAAGACCAAATCCTGTCGTCCTCTCCAAATATATATATCAGAATATATGTAGTACAAAGTACAGTTCAAATAAAGCATTTTGATGAGAAAGCAAAGAAAATGAAACCTTTAAAATAAAATTTTAGTTTTTTTTTTAAGAAACTGTGAATGAGAGTCACTAAATCAGAGTTTTTTTTGCTAAACCTTTAAGAAACTGTGAATGAGAGTCACTAAATCAGAGTAAATCAGAGTTTTTTTTTTTAAGCTAAACCTCAATCACACAAGGTTCGAATTCCTGATTTCTCTCCTAACCCAAAGGAGTATATATATTTTTCATCAACTACCTTATTCCAATACAAGATTTGAACAGTGACCTCTCTCCAAACCCAAAGAATATATACACTTTTCATCGACTACCCTATCTATAGGACTTAAACCAGAGTTCTCTTACATGATCTATCCATAGGACTTAAATCAGAGTTCTCTTACATGATCTTTGTATCAATGTAATATAAAGTATTATTTCAAATGAAGCATCTTAATAAGGAAAAGTAAAAAAAATAGAAAACCTTTTAAAAATAAAATAGAAAACCTTTTAAAAATAAAATCAAGACCAAATCAGATTCTCAGTGCAGGATATTCCATATATATCAGCTCAAAGTCCTCTACATATATGAATAAAATCTGTGTTATGTAACACAAAGTATGGTCGAGAAAATAAAAAGTTTGTAAACATGAAATGTAGATTGTATGAAATAAAATCAAATATTATATATAATTTTTTAAAAATAATCTTAAAAAGTTATTTAAAAATATGGTGATTAATCCATTTATAAATGAGAAAATGAATAATAAAAAGATATATAAAAAAAGAATAATAAAAAATTATATTTTGATTAATTTTTTTTTAATGAATTGAATAATTATTTATGTTTAATTATATATAATTTTAATTTAATTTTTTATTTAATAATTTAAAATTATTATTGTTATTTTTGCATAATTTTGTTTAATATTGATGTCATTTAAAAAATAAATGTGTTTTAATAAGTTTGATGGAAAATAATTTTGTAGTCTATATTTCATATATAAATATTAAAGTAAAAAGATTATATATATATANTATGATTTTTTTTTTTAATTGTTACATTAAGATTGTTTAATTAAATAAAACTAAATATAAAACCATTATATTGAATTTAATATGAATATTAAATTAAACAATCTAATTTTTTAATTAAATAATTATTCAATTGAAAAATCTTTATTTTTATAAAATAACAATTTCATGTTTAATTCTTTAATTAAATAATTAATCAATTGAAAAATTGTTATTTTTCCAAAATAACAATTTCATGATATAGCATGTTCCTACCTCTTGTTATTGTTAGTGGTTACAATGGTTACAATGCATGTAATAATCTCAATCAAGAATTAGATTGTGATAAGCATAGGCCATCCCACAATATGGGAAGAAGTGTGGTTATCTTTACTTAATTGTTTGTATAAATAAGTTATTGTATAAATAAAGTTGTTAGTTGTAGGTACAACTTG
>ML871205.1:9192-19933 GCA_009831015.1 Picea engelmannii | reverse complement strand
GGTTTGATTGTTGAAATTGTCATTCCTCCAACCTATATTTCTAGATTTTTCTACATTACAAGTAGGTGTTTTAGCTGTGACAACAATCCTTAAATTGTTTTGATTCTAGAGATGTACTCATTATTCTCCTTTAGGAGATATTCTTCTTTTGGTTCCTCCTGTTTTCTTGTTCCAAACAGGTTAACAACAAAGGGAGATGTTTATCCTTCAGAAGGAGCCACTTGACTCAGAGGGAGTCAAAACCATTTGAGAAAGAGGAAGAATAGAACTATCATTGAGGAAACCAATGCAATAATGCATGATCAAAATCTTTCTATGATTCTATGGGTAGAAGCATGCATGAAACAATATATGGTCAGAACAAGAGTCTTCACCGGACTTTGAAAAACATAACTCTCGAAGAAGCCTTCACCGTAGTGAAGCCTGAGATTGAACACTTCAGGATATTTGGGTGCCCAATGTATTTTCATGTACCCAAGGAGAAGAAGTCCAAGCCAGACCCTTCAAGGAGAAAGGATACGTTTATGGGATAACAGTGAATCTTTGAAGACATTCCAAATCGACATCCTTGGTCAGATACAAATTGAGACAAGAAGAGATGTTGTCCTTGAATAAGAGATAGCCTTTCAAAGATCCAAAGAATCTCAGATAGAGATTGATAGTGAGACAATGGCTTCTCCCCCTTCAGCAGTTCAGAGGGAGACAAACATTATTCCAGCTGATCTAGTTGCTCCAGTTGATATGTTCAAAGATATTAGAGTAGGGCATAAAAGGTCTACCTAGGCTCACTCTGTGGGAGGCAAAGAAACATACAAGTCTCTCAAGGCACATCCCGAGAGATCAAAGAGATTTTTCGAGCTACTCTTTAGCCATAAACCACATCATTGATTCTGAGTCTTCTTGTCATAGAGAAGCAACAAGATAACAAGTATGTCAAGATTCCTTAACAGAAGAATACTATTATATCTTAAAAGAATGATGTATAAGATATTGTTCAGAAACCAGAAGGGAAGTTTGTGATGACTTCCAAGTGGATCTATAAGATCAAGCATGCAGCTGATAAAAGTGTCAAGAAATACAAAGTGAGATCTACAGTCAGTGTTTTCTCACAAATAGAGGGAGTTTTCTATGATGAGACACTTGATCCAGTAGACTCGATACACTTCCATCTGTATTACCATCCATGAGTTGGAAACTATATTATATGGATGGATTATTGATGAGTTTGGGTTTCAGCAAGAGTATATTATTACAGTGTCGGTGACGAGAGCTTGATTTTGATGACTTATTCAAAAAGCCTTGTTGTTAGATACAAGCAAGCCTTGACTTCTGATTTCGAGATGAAGGATATGAGTATGATGCACCATTTCTTGGGACAAGAAGTATGACAGAGGACCAATGAGATTTTTCCTAAGGAAAACATACGGGAGAAATATTAAAAGAAGCTGAGTATGACAGAATGAAAAACCACCATGATGGATTTGAAGAAAATGATGATGATTCAAGACGAGATTGCTCCACAGCTGATTGGATAATTGATATATCTGGTTAACACCAGACCTAATTCATTCTATAAAGTGAATGTGCTTAGTCGATCCATGAGTCACCCGAGACAGACTCACTGGATAGCAATAAATAATGTATTAAGATATATATACGAGGCACAGTTGGATATGGCCTAAGATATGCCTCCAGTGTGAACATGAGTTTGTAGGATATGTCGATACAGATTGAGCAGAGAGTACATTGGACCGAAAAAGCACATCCGGTTGTTTTCTTATCGTGAAGTTTTCCATGATTAACTAATGCAGCAGCAAACAAAAGTATGTGGCCTTGAGTACCACAGAAGCAGAGTATATAGCATAAAATGTGAGAAGCCATATGGCTTCACAGGATTTTGACAGATTTACTTGACCATAAGATGGATCCTATGATGATAACCAAGAGCCGTGTGTAAATTTATTTGAGAACCCAATGTTTCCTAATGGATTGAAACACGATGAGATGAAATATCCTTATACCAGAGATATGATGTAGAGAAAAATAGTACACATGCAGTACCTTCTTACACATGAGCACATTGCATACATCTTCACCAAATTAACTTGGTGAAGAATGCCTCCCTAGTTGAGAGGGAGTGTTGATGACTCTAGCCAAAACAAAGTTCAAAGTACATTAGTGTGAAACTTGGCATGATAAAGAATGCGTCCCTGGCTGAGAGGGAGTGTTGATGATTGTAGCTATGTGAGACATTCTCCAGCTTACAAACCTGAGAGATGTTGATGATTGCAGCTATGTAAGATATTCTCCAGCTTACAAACCTGAGAGAAATCCCCTGAGAGGGGTGTGTGGTTCCTATATGAGACAGAGATGGAACGTAGAGATGGCCTCCTCCTTACAGAGAGTTGAGAAGAACTCCAGATGATTCTTCTGTGTAACATAGTGAGAAAGGAGATCTGTTGAGTTGGACGTGCCTGTGGCTGAGCACAAGGTGAACGTGTGAAATCCCAAAGTGTTGGGTGCATCATCATGAGAACAGAAATGAAGATGATGTATTATATTCCTCTGAGTAGAATAGTTGAAGAGAAACTCCAGATGAATCTCCTGTGTAATGCAATGGTGTTGGCACAGGGGAAAACCTAGGGTTCAACACTTCAACAACGCACCAACAAAACCCTAACTATCGACCCTTTCGACAACACCTGCAAAGCAGAAGTCTCACCCGAGGTAGAGGCAGGGGGGGTTGCAGGACTCAGGTGTCTACAACCGAGCTGGGACATAGATCTGTGATTACAACACTTGACAGAGCACTTAGCCAATAACATGCATTAGTTCTTGAACTTTATCCACATCACAGGTTAAACCCTTATTATAGATTAGCGCAATAGTAATCAAGATTAAGCACATCCAATGATTTATGACATAGCATCAACTCAAATATAGCATTCATTCACATCATTAATCACTAAGCAACAACATCAGATGCATTCATTATATGTTATAACAAAAACACTAAGCAAATAAGCATATAACAACATCGACAACATCGCACAAAGCACATCAACAAAGGATATATGTGGCTCATCCCCCAATTCTACACTTTCTGTTGAAGAAGGTGCAATAGGTACTACGCGACTCAAATGGATGGCTTGTTTTATGTCTCTGAGCTCCTTCTCTCTTCTTTCATATAGTGTTTCTTGCTTTGCTTCATGTCTTTGAAGGATATCTTCTGAAGTGTCTTCTACGATTGTGATGATGAGATCTACATTGTCCACTGTGAGCACATTCTTTGACCGAGGCTTGTTGGCTCGGGTCTTCTTCCGTGCTGAGGGTTTCTGCGGAGAAACCTTCATTTTCTTCGATGTCTCAGCCTCTGTAAGGGGATCCTTTGGCAGTGTTACTTCACCTTTATCTTTCTTGTCTCCTTCTTCCCCTCCTTCCTCTTCGTTCACTTCGTCTCCTCCTCCTCCTACAGGTGAATCGAGCCTACTTTCCTTCGATGCGTTTTCCTTATAATCACTTTCTATGTTCTGTACTTCCTCCTTTTTCTTCTTTTTCTTTGCGTTGCTCTGTCCATTGTACTCAGTTCGGGTGACTAAGGGACTTCCGATGATGTCAGGGTCGGAGAGTTATGCATCTTCGATCGGTACAAGGAATTTTGTTGGCCATTCCTTGGTTATCTCCTCCATATCTTCGCCAGTTAGCTTATAATAAGGCTGCATCTCCTCCTTACTTTCATCCTTGCGCACAGTGATGTAGGTGAAGTATTGGTCTGCGCAGAACTTCGCTAACAACCTATATTGATGCAAAGTATTCAAGGTCATCCCTGGGAATGATTCAATGGTGCGCTTCAGTTGTAGGTAGTAAGCATGGAACACCGCATTCGATTGGCACTGCTTTGCCATATCACTCATGTACCACAAGGTGGAGAACCTTGCAACCAATAGTTTCGATGGCTTGACTTCAGGGAATGTTTCTCCTTCCGGCATCTGCCAAGCGACAAATGCGATTAAAATCAGTAACCAACTGAAATGAAACTCGTATCCTTGGTCATGTGCTTCACGAAAGTCCTTTTCCAACTCGTTGATGAGGTAACTCGCCTAGTTCATCTGCATTCCTTCAACACACTTCCCTACGAGGTCCACTACGAACCCTGCGACTTGTGTCGGCCTGTTCTTTCTTACGAGCTTGCCAGCAATCAGTTGGAAAGTAAGTCACACTACACCATCCTATATGGAGGCTACCTTGTAGCCTCGCTTCCCCTTTTCTACGTCTCCATAGTCTTCCTTTATACGATGGGCCAGGGCGCGATCTGCATCCTTCCCTGGGTAAAACTACTGAGGGTTCAGTCCTTGCATGCTCAGTCCTGTAATGAGATGGATCAACGTCAGATCCACAGTGACGTGCCTATCAAGCCATAGATACCCTCCATGGTAGCACAACAGAAGGAGTTTAACCCAAGCGTTAACCTCCTGATGTCGGACGAAGTGGGGGATCTTCATTATGTTTAGGATCGTGGATCGTGCGAGCTCCTTAGTCCATGGCTTGGAGACTATCTTGGGCTTCTTCCCAGTCATCTTCATCAAATACCTATGCAGTGCGAGCATCGCATAGTTCTTCCGGTCTCCGATGTTGAAGTCGTTATTCTTCAAAGCTATGATGTGTCCTAACGGGGTCCAACTACGCGTATCCCCTTCGGGAGGTACACAGTGATCAACGTGTACTCGAAATCATGCGGGATGTTGTCACGGTTAACTGCGCCAACCAGAGGTGGGATGTACTCTAGAAAGACGACGGGATTTGCTTCGCGTTAGCTAGATCATCGATGTGCTTGCTTCACTTCTCAGCAGTGCGACCAGAGCGTCGTCCAGTCGATGGGGATGCTTGCAATCTGCTAGTTGGCAATGCCTATATTCCTACAGACATGACTTTCTTAGTTATGATGTCTACAAGGATCTCCTCCACAGACTTCTCTACTGCGCTACGCTCGCCCAACATTCACACTTTGTAATAAAATAAATTGGGTAGGCGAATGGATAAGCAAGGTAATCAAATGAATGGCAGGGTCTAGAAAGAACAGCGCGATATGAAATCGATTCTCTGTTAGCTCGAATACCTTGGTTTGCAAAAAGCGGTCCTGGTGCAGCGTCCGACAAGTTAAATAGGCAAGCATCATAACGGATCCCTCCAACGGGTAGGAATATGTCCAGCAATGCGCATCCATCCATTAGGGCGCAATCTCAATGGTCCAACGACGATATTTCCGTCAATAACTTTGTTTCTATCCATTCTGGAGCATCGTTATAATGATCGAGGCGCCTCCAACGGTCATATTGCTTCTCCATGTCGAAGTACCATTCTGCGTTGTTCTGCTCTTTCGATGAGGTTCAACTTCTGTAGATTTGTCTCATGCAAAGTCTTCTCTGTAACTTCCTGTAGTTTTTCTAACTTTGCTTTCTTCTTACTGAGCTTTCTTGCCTTCTTTCCTGTGATCTGAGTCTCTGGGTTCCTCTTTCCATTCTTATTCTTACTTTCTCTTATCCTGGTAGCTTTGCACTCCTGATGTTCATCCAAAGGGTGCAAAGGAAGTACTTCTTCTCTTATTAACTCTAGGGTAGGTACTTTTCTTTCTTGCATGGATAAGTCCTTCAAACCTTCTTGTGTTCTTGCAGCTTCGACAACTACTTCTCTTGCCCTTTGTTGCTTCGACTTATCCTCTTGTTCTTCTATTAGGCGCTCTATTTTTCCAGCTATGAAGTCCCTTAATTCTTGTTTTTTCTGTTATGTAGCTTCCTCCTCTACTTTCCTTTTGATCTGATCCTTTTCAATCCAAGTATTTCCTAACAAAAGTGAAAAGGGGGCATTGCTCTCAACGAACTTAATGACTTCAAATTCTTCTTCAGTCTGTGTTCCATGGGCAATCATAGGTACATTAGTAAGTCTTCCACATAGGGTTATCATCTTTCCTTTAAACAAGCCTATCTTTCCCAATGAAGGTATCATAGCAAGCTTTCCCAAAATTTCCCAAGTGCTTTCTGGCATAATATTCACATGTGTTTCTTCATCTAATGCACAGTCTATGTCAAAGTCTTTTATTCTTGTAACTATGCACTTCTTTTCTTTCAAGATCTTTGGTAAACTAACGTCTCTATGATCATTCATTTCTTCCTTTTATTGTATTAACATAGTCTCTAACTCCTTGTTTGTATGATTCTTTAACATATCCTTAGTCTCTTGACCTTCTTTATAGTTTTCTTGTCTCATGTTCATATTTTCAACTTTAGTAATCATCCTAGAGCAATATTCAACCTCATGACCAATAGATTTACAACAAAGACAGATAGGACCTATACCAGGGCATTCCTTAGCAAGATGTCTCGGTCTTCTGCAATTATAACACAATGTCAATCCTCTCTTTATTTTAAACAATTCCCAACCTCTCCTATACTGCACACTAGGATCACCGTGCTGGACCTGCCAGCTGCAAAACTTCTTTCTAGGTTCCTGCATCCACTTGTTAGTCCAAAAATTCTTTCGATGCATAGGAATAACATATCTTTCACTATCTCTATCAAATTTATTCAGATCCCTTCTTTCTTCTAACTGTTCCCTAGTTTCCAGACTAGGATAAAATCTATCAAACATACCTAGATTCATACTTTCGAAGCAAAAATTTCCACTTATCTTACCTTTATCAGAGCACAAAGCTTTAAGATCTTACCTCTTTTCTTCAGATTAGGTTTCTTTCTTAGCACAGAGCTTTGCAAGTCAAGTAGAATACAGTGCACTACAACAACAGATCTACGCACAGAGCTTTCTCTTTTCTTCAGTTCCCAACAATCATAGTTTCAGGTCCCAACAACGAAACCATTTGTTGGCATAGAGGCAGACCCAGGGTTCAACGCTTCAAAAACGCACCAACAAAACCCTAACTATCGACCCTTTAGGCAACACCTACGAAGCAGATGAAGTCTCACCCGAGGTAGAGGTAGGGGGGGTTGTAGGAATCAGGTGTCTACAACCGAGTTGGGACACAGATCTGTGATTACAACACTTGACAGAGCACTTAGCTAATAACATGCATTAGTTCTTGAAATTTATCCACATCGCAGTTTAAACCTTTATTACAGATTAGCGCAGTAGTAGTCAAGATTAAGAACATCCAATCATTTAGCACATAGCATCAGCTCAGATCTAGCATTCATTCACATCATTAAGCACTAAGAAACAACATCAGATGCATTCATTATATGTTATAACAACAACACTAAGCAAATAACCATATAAACAACATCGACAACATCGCACAAAGCACATCAACACAGGATATACATGGTTCACCCCAGTGTGGGGCTACGTCCACCAAATCTTCTTCTTCTTTATTAGTCTTTAATCTCCTTACATTCATCGGTTCTTGTGCACAAAGCCACAGAGCTCAGCTTCGCACTAGATAGGTGATCTATGCACAACGCACTAGATCCACCTTCCTCAAAATTAGGTCAAGGCACAGAGCCAACTCATTGATAGCACAAAGCCTTACACAGTCTGTCTACACAAAGAATCTTACAATCACTTACACTTAGCTCTACAAGTCTCAACACACAATATGCACAAAAGCCAACAAGTTCTCTTTGCACTTAGCAACCTTTACATATTCTTGCACGAAGCCAACTTATACAAGTTAGCACTTAGCCACACTTACAACTTCTTGCACTAAGCCGATTACAAGTAACCAATTCTTACATCGCTTAGCTATCTATTTATACATTACAAAAAGTCCTAAACATGGGTAAACCCATGGGCCGACATCCCATACCCGTTACATAAAACCTAAAAATCCCAAAAATCCTGCAAAACAAGTGAGAACCCATGATCTTAGCTTCACTTGGGCGCTCCATCTTCGACCAGCTCGTCGAAGTCCCAAAAGTGGTCAAACACGACCAATGTTTCCTCAAAACTTGGTCGAGGGCCAACAAGTGGGAAAGAAGATTTGTTGAGTGGACGTGCTTGTGGACGAGCACATGTGAACATGATCCTAGTGGTTGAGCACTAGTGAAGAAGTTGTTCTTCTGTGTAATGCAGTGAGCCAGTGGTATGGACATCCCTATGGATGTGCCCCTAGTGGATGAGCAATAGTGGGTGTATAATATCCCTTGATATATTGTTCAAGAGTCATACCTGCCTGTAGCCCTAATTGTAATGTAAAGGGTACAGGTCGGCCCCACCTTAATGTGATTGGTAATTAATGTAAAAGATAATTAATCTGGTTAATATTAATTATTTTATGAGCTAGTGAGGTCGGGCATGTTGTGCCAATACACACTTCTATTGACAGGTTCAGTCTAGTATAAGTAAAGGTAAATTCCCCATTGAATAATCATATCTTTCATGTGAGTTTGGAAATTTAAGCAAGTACACCTTCTTGGGAAAAGTGCGCACCTATCTTGGGCACTAGTCTTCTAGGGTTTGAGCACCCTCGTGTGTGCTAGGTTTTATTGGTGGTGAAGGTCTTTCTCTTGAAGAATATACCAAAGGATTTTGGCTAGGATTTTTTCCCTTGTTGAGAAGGATTTCCCAAGATACTTCTTGTGTTCTTGTGCATGGTGTTTCTTCTTGTGATCTTGGTTGCTGCAACATTATTGTTTATGGTTAATTTAAATGATAAAATGGAATGAACTTCATGCTTAACCTTTCTCATAAAAAAATCAACACTCTCTTCCAAGCTTTGGTAACCTGCAACTAGTAAATCTTTGCTATAGAATGATGCAAGAATGTGAGTTCTTCGAAATGGTTCACAAAATACTTTGAAAACTCAAACAAAAACAACTCACATAAACCTACAACAATACTACTATAGATTTATCCTTAGCAAACTACTTTGCTTGGGGTTTTTCAAGTAAAACAATGTGAGCAATATGAACATAAATTGCAGAAATATTACCTCACAAAAACACCAAGAGTACTCCAATAGAACACCAATACATCACCACAAGAACACCAAGAGATCCTCCAAAGGTTCACTTCTATTATTGAAAAGGATGGTTGCAATATGGCAGCAAGATTCCTTGAGAGAAATGGGGAGAGAGCAAGAGAGAGTGAGGAGAAATTTGGGCAGCATGGAGTTGTTATCAAACTTCATGTCCAAAACGAGTAGATGGGCCTAAATTTTAAGGGAGGGGAGGAGGAGAGACCCCCCTTGCATGTCTTACAAGTGTCAGATGCAAAGGAGGGGGGCTCCACTAAGCGGGGTGCACTTTGTAATGTCCCCATTTTGGGACATTATAACATTACAGAGTGTTATGCCTACCAGAGTAGCCAGATAGGGGTGATAGAGATTTCGAGAGATATTGAGGGGTTTTATTGGGCCCGACTTGCATCGTTAATCATCAAGATCCATTCCGCACAACTTGGCTTTGGTTCTGTTGCATTATGACGATTTCCATAATTTTGAGTTATTATGGGTCATATCTTAATTAAAATCACTAAGAAGGACATAATGGGCATATTACTTGGAGAAACCTCTTAGTGTAATACCTCATCGGATTCGGGAAGAAAATCATTACAAGATAAGATTATGAGAAGTGACTTTCAGTGCCCGGAGAAGCCATAAGGATGGATAAATCACTTTTAAGAGGTAAAATGGTTAATTAATTAATTAATTAAGTGATTTAATCAAGGAATAATAAAATAAAGTAAAAGTCACTTGGAGGGAAAAGGTCAACAATGAATTAGGGTTTCAGGAAGCTATAAAGGAAGGGTAAAGCAACCTAATTGGGAATTATGTTATGATTTGATGTTGAGATATTTTCAAAGGAGGAGGAAATCGACCCCCTTGTTTTTTTGTGGATTTCTAGAGGAAACCACCACCATTGATCGGTTTCGGTGTTGAGAGACACACCCTAGCCTATCGGAGATACTATCCAGGTATTTCACCGTGCATTACAATGTCCATTTCAGTGATTGTGCAGAACAACTAGTGAGAGCGCAAGTGTTTGAGAGAGGGTTTGTGCAGTCGTTTGTGACAGATTGAATTTGTCTGATTCCTTCCTAACCATTAGAGAGCTAGCCAGGGCACACCTATTGAGCCATCTGTCGTCAATTTCTGAAGTTGGAATCTTCCAGAAAGAGGAAAACATTCATTTAGGACCCAGCTCTAGAGGAAGCACATTTGGGGTTCCAGGGGGCATTTCGGGACAGATTTGAGGAATCCCTTCCGACCCATTAGAAAGGAGAGCATGACGATCGCTTTGAGACATACATCGTCAGATTCCACCGGTGGAATCACTAGGGCGTACTCATTGAGCCCAAGAGGTATGAAAACCCCCAGGGGGTGAGATCTAGAGCTTCAGAGGTCGGATCTTCCGTCCGACAGACATCAGGATCAGTCTAGAGGCCAGGGCGCATCGTTTGAGACAATTTCCAACTCATTCCGAGGGATAACGCCATCGAGACGGGTTTTCTGGATTCTATAGCAATTACCGTGAGCTTCCAGACTGCTTTTTGTCTATCTATCCGTGCATGCGCAGACCAGCACATGTTCTTCTGGTCACAGGTATTTCTTATCTGTTATTTTGTATTCCAGTGACGATCCATGAGATCTAGCTGACAATTATCATATATGCTTCCACCAGCACATGTTCTTCTGGTCACGGGTATTTCTTATCTGTTATTTTGTATTCCAGTGACGATCCATGAGATCTAGCTGACAATTATCATATATGCTTCCAGTCTTTATATATAT
>ML871202.1:7906-19935 GCA_009831015.1 Picea engelmannii | reverse complement strand
GCTAATCATCTTCATACATGTCAGATCTACTATTCATACATATATAATGAAGCACAAAGCATAAGTGGATCTATCTAAATATATAAAATCACTTTATCAAAAGAAAAGGTAAACACATCAAGTCAAGGCACAAAGCATAACACATAGATTTACGTGGTTCACCCCCACCTTGGGGCTACATCCACCAACTCTGCTTCTTTATTACTGTCTCCAATTGGTTACAAGCACGAAGCCATCAAAACCTACTGGGCATAAGATAGAATATCTGCGCAACTCACTAGATCCTTCTTCCTTTCCTTACAACACAAATCCTTCTATATCTCCTCAGAGGTACTTGCACTAAGCTTTGCAAGACTATACAGAATGCACAAAACTCTTGATCACACAGATTCCCTCTTGGCACTTAGACTATATCACATAGATACAACAACCCTTCTACTAGATTTCTAGACGTCTATTTATATATTTACAAAAGTGGCCCTAAGCATGGGTGAACCCACGGGCCGAGATCCCTTTCCCATTACATATTCCCAAAACCCAAAAAGGGACCCAAAAGTGGGTCGCGATTCTGCAATCTCCACGTCATCTGGAGCTCCATCTTCAACAGTTCGTCAAAGTCCCAAAAATGGTCAAATATGAACAAGTTGTTCGAAAACTTGGTCAAGGGCCAACAGGCCCCCAACACTCACCTGTGACTCGTCCCGAGTCACTCTGGTTTGAGAAATTCTGCCTCGAACGCCTCAATCTTGGCTTGATCTTCTTTGACCTGCTACAATGCTATGGCCTCTTGCTCAGTGAACTCCTGAATGAGTGCATTATTGACTGGCCCTTCTAGGTGTTGTTCTGCTGTGATGACGACCTCTTCTAACTCATCTCCTTGGCTTTCAACTTCAGTGAACAGTTGGCATGCCTTCTCTTGCACTGGTTGAAGTCATTGAGAGATTTCCATCACTTTTCTCTAGATTGTGTGGATCTATTGTTGGGTTGTGCGCTGCTTGGGAAACCTCTTCATTCTCTCAACCGGTTTTAAGGCCTTCAGTTGCGCCTGTAGAGTATTTGCGTGCTACTTTGCTTCCTAGAGATGCGACTCCAACACCTGTAATTATGGATTTTCTGTAAGGTTTTCATATGTTTGAGTGCTCCTGGAGCTCAACTTCTTGTACTCCAAGGCAAGGGATTTCATCCTACCAAAAACGTTGCAAGCAGTTTCCTCCCTGAGGTCTCTAATTTCTTGAGCAGTCTCGAGCACGGTACAAAGTTCCAGATCTGCAATGCACTGCTGAAGCTGCTGGATTATTTCTTCAAGTTGCGCCACTTGCTATGGGACTCATTCCTCAGTTGTCACTTCTATGACTACCATAGAGAAAAGTGCATTGTGAACCCTTTCTTGTACTTCGAGTTTCTCCACGAGCAATTGTTCCTTGTTTTTCTATAGCACTGATTTCTCTTCATCCCATTTTGCTTGTAGAGCGAGATTTTCCTTTTATGTAGTACTTTTGTGGTCCTCAAGGTCATTCTGAACTTGCACTAAAGTCTGACTGGCTTGTGTTGTCTCTTCTTGAGCTCATCGTGGTCGAGCTTCAACTATATCAACAATTCGATGTAGTTGGGCTGGCTCGTCACCTAATTCTAGTGTTCGTGATGGCAGGGGCACAGTGGAAACTATGCGGCTAGACTGTATTTATTTTTTTACTCCTTGAAGCTCATCCTTGCTGTGAATGAACACTTCGTCCTACTTGGATTCTTGATTTTATGCTATCTCTAGTGAAGTATCATTCAGGGTAGAAATTATGAAGTCAAAGTCGCCTGGAGTGAGAACAATCTCAAACTTGGTTCTGGTTGCCTTAGATTTCTTCCTAGATGAAGACTTTGGTGGGGTAACCTTTATTTTCTTGGAGGGATCCTCCTCCTCTCTAGGTGGTGTAGCTTCGCATTTAATTTGCTCAACCTCTGTGTTACCTGGCTCTCCACCATAACCTCCCTGCGCAGGTGAGATCGAAGTGGTCTTCGTAGAAGTACTGTTGACATCTTGAACTTCTTCATCTTCCTTGGTCTTACTTGGCCCAGGGGTATCATGCACAAGTTCTAGGCTGCCTATATCAGAAATCTCCACGGGGTCTGATGAGATGAGGAGGTCTACCGACCACTCCTTGGTGATTTGTTCCAAGTCTTCTTCTGTTAACTTATAGTAGGGTTGTAACTGCTTCTTGTTCTCATCAGCGCATGCTATGATGTATATAAAGTGCCTATCTGCGTTGAACTTCATCATGGGCCGAAACCTGTAGAGGGTGTTCGGAGTGATGCGCGGTGTAGACTGGATTACGATCTTCAATTGATTGTAGCAGGCATGGAAGATGACATTAGATTTCCACTATTTGTTCATATCACTCGAGTACCATAAGGTACTGAACTTGGCAACTAAAGATTCAAAGGGCTCAATGTCCAGGAAGGTCGCACCTTCTGGCATATCCCATGCGATGAAATCTATCAATATGAGAAGCCAACTGAAGTGGAACTTGTATCCTTGGTCCCACGCTCCTCTACAATAAATATCTAGCTAGTTCACAAGGTACTGGGCCCAATTCATCTATAGTCCTTTTGTGCACTTCCTGACGAGGTCAACAACGAAGCCAATTACTTGGGTGGGTCGGTTCTTGCGAACTAGCTTGCCTGTGATCAACTGACATGCGAGGCACACTGTGCTACTCTAGATAGAGGCTACCTTGTAACCTTGTGTACCCTTCTATACATCTCCATATGTTTCTTTGATTCACTAGGCTATTTCTCAGTCTGAGGTCTTTCCAGGGTAAAAATCCTGTGGGTCAGGGCCCTGCATGCTCATCCCTATGATCCAATTGATCAAGGTTAGATCCATAGTGATGCAATGGTTCAACCATAAGTAACCTCTGTGGTAGCAAGAAAACAACAATTTCACGCATGTGTTTACTTCCTGGTGTCGGTCGAAGTGCAGGATCTTCATCACATTAAGCAGTGTGGACTGCACGAGGTTCTGGGTCCATGGATGCAGAATAATCTTCGAATTCTTACCTTTGGTCCTGGTGAAGTACTTATGTGGGGCCATCATGTTGTAATCTTTCCAGTCTCCAAGGTTGAAGTCACTAAATTTCAGTGTTGTGAACTTATCTTGGTTGTCGCGAACTTCGTGCACTCCTTTTGAAAGGTACGCATTGATCATGACATATTCAAACTCTTGGGGTACATTGTCACGGTTGATGGTGCCACTCAGAGGGGGTATATAGGCAGGTATAATTCTTAGAATCATCTTGGAATTGGGGAGGTCATCTCGGTGCTTAGTACGTTTCTCATCGGTTGGCCGGGATGGACCGACGTGAGCAGTGGATGGAGAGGCTACTAGTTCTCTCGTGGATGATGCTTGTAATCCTGTGGATAACCTTCTCTCTGACATGAATCTCTTAGTTACTAGCTCAAGGAGAACTTCTGTTATGGATTCTTAGCAAGAGTGCAATGAGAACTGTATGTGATTGCTAGTTTGCGGGCTTCAAATTCTCAGTTGGAAAAAGTGTTCCTCATTCATGGCACGTCGAGATAAATAGGAAATCTTGGCAACGATTACGAGCCTCATTAACTCTTCTTATGTCTATTATGGTGTAGTCTGATGGCGAACCATAAATTCTTTTCCATCCGTTCAGAGCAACAGTCGAACGTATATATCGGCTTTCAATGACTATATTGCTTCACCATAGCGAAGTGGCATATGTCGCTATTCTGATATCCTGGTGAAGCTCCAATTCTGTAATGTTTATTTCTACGAGGTACCCTCTAGATCCTATTGTAACTTCTCAATCTTGACCTTATTCTTAAGTAGCTTCCTAGCCTTTTTTCCTGTGAGCTTCGTCTCGGTGGTTATTTTCCCATTCTGATTCTTATTTTCCTTGGGCATAGTCACTTCGCATTGCTGAGATCCTTTCCTAGGGTTTAGGTATATCACTTCTTTTGGGGTAGAAATGTCAACCTTTTGTATGTCTTCCAATGTTCTTGTAGCTTTGATATCTGGGCTTCTAGTGTCAGGTAGCTTCAGTTTGTTCTCATGTTCTTCAATCCACTGTGCAATCTTTCGGGTCATGAAATCTTTTAAGTCTTGTCTCTTTTGTTCTAAGACTTATTCTTCTTCGTTCTTTCTAGCCTCATCTCTATCAATCCAAGATTTTCCTAGTAACATCATAAACGTGGCATTGTTTTCAATGAATTTAATAATCTCAAAGTCTTCCGTTGTCGATGACATTGTTATCAACGAAATTTGATTCGCAAATGGTTATAGGAATCCAGCATCTTCAAAACACTCATTAGTTCACTCATGGACCAAAAATGCATCTCCAAAAGGTCCAAAACTATACAACCAACAATAAAATTAGCATGCACTAAAAATACACCAGGCGCACCCACGTGCGATAGTCAAATAACGTCAGCAAAGCGCACATGCGCCCGATGCGCGACTATGGACGCAAAAAGCCACACACACCTCAAAATGGCACATTTATGATATTGGTAGGCCTTCCACCCACTTTTGGTTCATCTTCCAAGTCAATTTGACATCCAAATCTCGGCTAAATCAAACTAGGGGGCTGGTCAAAGACCTAAAGCTGCCCTAAAGGGCCCCTTATTCACACTAATAATTGGTTGCATAATACCTCAAAGATATGATATAAAAGGAAGCTATCGGTGCACTGTATTTTCAAGGAATTCATTTGTATTTTTATGGTGTTGATATTCTCTTAGAGGTTCCTCTTTCCTCATCAAGAGAATGCTAGCACCATTTCATTTAGCCATTCATATCACCTCTTGATTTAATGTGCTTTGGATTCTCTTCACCATTTCGTTCTAGTTTGTTACCTGTAAGAAGAGCTCAATATTTGGAGGTCCAAGAGACCTCCCTTGGAGGAAGAGTGGACCCATACATCTCTCTTTATTTTTGGTGTTTTCTTTCCACTAATACAATCCTTTCCATTGGTGGCATGAATGTTGTTTATTTCTTGTTCTAATGTCCTTATGCACTCTAGTTTAGTTTCTTTTAACGTTCTTCGTTTAATTCTTTGCTTATCCTTTATGCTTTATACTTCTGACTCTTTTCTTCATTGTTGTCTTGTCTAGCTAACCCAACTGGGCTTGTAAGAACCCTTATTTTGCTCATTGAGGTGACAAAAGAGGTGCAACAGATTGGTGACTCCACTGCCCAGTTGTGTTACAAAACCCCATACCACACCAAGGGGTAATGAACACCCAATAGGAGATGCATCCAGCCCCACCACAGATGGGACAATACGCCAATCTAGGACCTCCTATAGATCACACTATCCTCCTCACTAGTGAGGAAGAAGTTCTTCTACAAATGCGCAGTCATCAACACAATGTACCTTCTGACCCTACTCCCACTACCTCGGAGGCCACCCTAGTCACAAATGGCCCACCTTTGATGATTTCGCGCCCTAATACTAAAATACCTCTTCGCATCCCTCGCATCCCATTACAAAGGAATGTCAACAAGACTCAGGCTAGGGAAGCCCCCAATTATAGTCTGGTCGATGACTTGGCACAATCCCCCACTGCCATGTCAGTCTTAGAAGTTCTTCAAACCTATCCTACGCAACGAAAGTCATTACTTTCCACTCTGGGGGTGATCGACCCTTCCGATACTCAACTCATCACATTTGATCTCGACAATGGAGAACCCCACCTCCCCGCTCTTGTCGCTTTTCAAATACCAGTTAAAATCTAGAATATCACAGTCCACCACTGCATTATTGATGAAGGTGCATCCACATGAATCATTTCCAAAATAGTCTGGAAGAAACTTGGCTCTCGAGAGCTAATACCATCCTCCATTACTCTAAGGTCTTACGACGGATGACCCTAGTTTCCCGAGGTGCTCTTTCAAAATGTCCCCGTCGAACTCGAGGGAAAAGACATTCTTATTGACATTGAGGTTATCGATGCCCCACTCGACTACAATATTTTGTTTTGTCCTAGCTCCATGTATGCTATGAAGGCAATCGCCTCTTCTGTGTTCTGAACCATCATGTTTCCCCATAACGGAAAGATAATTACCATCGATCAAGTATCACATTATGAGCCTATCCCTTCATCCAACATCGAAAAGATCCTCCCTTTTTTCCACACTAATCCAGATGTCGATCCACTCATCGATATGGGCCCCATAATTTTTAAGGACCCATCCTTGCTAGGGAAATACTATGGAGCACCACCACTCATCCATCCCTCAGCACAAGTATGTTTTGTCTCCACCAACGGAACGACAATTGAAGATACTCTCCCTCCCACCGAGGCCTCTTTCATCCCTTACGTCCCACTAGTCGTAGAACTCCTCCCTCAGGAATCCCCTAGAACTTGTTCAACTCTACCTGTTACTGATCTTCCCCTCCCCCAGGGCCATATCCTGGTTTGGGAAACAGTCCCCCAAGCCATTATCCAAATCCCTTTCTTTTACCCCTGATCAGGGGTACAATCTTTCCAGGTAGCCGCAATGCTCACCCTTCCTAATATGGTGATGGAAATCCCAGTTTGGTATCTACATCTGCCTGAGATGGTCCATCAACCGTCCCTCCCTCCCTAAATAGAAGGAATCCCAATGCAGATTCCCATACTTACCCCCACCATCCCACCCACACTCACACTCACTAGAACCTCTGCTACAGCTGGGGGCAGACAGAAAAAGAAAGAGCCCACCACTCCACTTCCCCCATGTGTCCAACCTCCTTATGAGCTATGCAAGAAAGATAGACACCCCACCAACAATTTCCCATATCTCCCTGAGATACACAATTTAATTCAACTCCCTCGAGCACCACCACTGCTCGTCAGTATATGGCCATTATACACACCATTGTCCATCGTTACCCTCAATTCCGATAGACGCTAACAACAGTACGTTAGCACTTTCAGAAAGACCCCACCCCAACACATGTCACTGACATACATTATGTCATGATCTTAGTCAATGAACATATGAGATGTCCTTTCTCTCTATGTGAATCACTTGATCATTTCACATATCAATGTCCTATGATCATTGAATACAGGCATCGTGAACTGAACCTTATTCAAAACCCTACACCCCCCCCTCCAACAGAACCAGTGAGTACCCCTACCCCATCACTTGATGTGGTTCATATCTTATCGCCAGAACTTGAGGAACTCCCTACTCCCCCATGTTTCCTGGATGATTTATATGAGGATTTTCCCCCAAATCCACCCAATTCTCCAATTCATTTCCCCATGGAAATTCTATGCCTGACTACCATTTTCAACCCACAATATCTCGATATTTGGTTTATGTCGAGCGAACCCTCACAACCTCCTTGATATACCCCCTCTACATCATCACCACCAGAAAACAACCCCACGGTGACAGTCACCAAAGTTACTCCTCTCGATCCCCTATATTTTCGACAGTTTCATTGCGATGAAGACATCCTTGAGGAGTTAACTAAACCCGATTGCCCATGGGATGTGATCCACCATAGAGCACTTTTTCCTTCATAGGAAGACTTCACGCCTCCTAACCAAAACCCCATATACGTAGTTGAAACCAAATATTTTCTCCCATGGGGGCATATAGATTGGTTCAATAACCCTATCCTTGCCCCCGACGCTTTTGAATAAGGCAATATGTCCAATATTTCCCCCACCATCAAAATTAATATTTCCATCAAATTTGGAGTGATAGAGAAAATCACCATTGCCACCACATGCTCTCCTGGAGAAATCGCCGCCTACAAAACTCTCTTCCAGGAATATCGGGACATTTTTGCCTGGTCATACACAAAGATGCCTGGCCTTGATCCCTCTATTGTCGAACATCGTATAGATACCTAGCCTGATATCACAACTATTTTTCAAAAACAACGTCTGCTACACTCATCCAAAGCAGCGACCATCAAGGCTGAAATTGAAAAATTACGTGCTACAGGGTTCATATACCCCATCGCATATATGTCATGGGTCTCCAACCCCGTCCCTTTCAACAAAAAATAGGGCACTATATGCATCTATACGGACTTTTGCGATCTCAATCGCGCCTGTCCCAAAGACAACTTTCCAACACCCTTTATCGACCAAATTATTGATGATTGCATTGGTCACGAGGATCTATCCTTCATGGATGGCTTCTCTGGCTACAACCAAATTCAAATTCACCCATCCGATTAGTACAAAACCACATTCACTACCCCCTAGGGAACTTTTTCATATCGTGTCATGCCTTTCGGCCTGAAGAATGTAGGAGCCACTTTCCAACGCGCCATGACATACATTTTTCATGATCTGTCTCAAATCATTCTCTCTTACTTGGACAATCTCACCGTTCACTCCAAAAAATGCACTCAGCATCTCAATTATTTACGAATCATCTTCCAAAAGTGTTTTCAGTACAACATCCTCTTGAATCCCCTCAAGTGCGTGTTTTGTGTCACTACTGGGCACCTCCTTGTGTTTATCATTTCCAAAAGTGGCATTACAGTCGACCCCCTCAAGGTTCACGCTGTCATGGAAATTCCCCCACCATGGAATTTACGCCAACTGCAAAGCCTACAAGGAAAATATAACTTCTTACACCGCTTTGTCCATGATTACGCCACTCAAGCACATGGTTTCCTTTTCCTCTTGCATCATGATATCCCATTCCACTGGGACGAACATGCCCAAAACTCTTTTGATGATCTCAAAATGGATCTCTCCAATGCCTCATTGATTATTCCACACAACTATAACCATGACTACATCCTCTATATCTCAGCCTTAACCGTCTCAATAGCATGAGTTCTTGTCCAAATAGGGGACGATGATCGCGAGCATGTCATTTACTACATTAGTAAAAATATTTCAAGGACACCCTTGAAATACAATCACGAAGAGAAACTGGCCCTTGCAGTTGTCCTCGCAGTCTAGAAATTGTGCCATTACATCTTGCTTCAAACTTCCAAAGTCATCACAGATTCCAACCCAATGCACTACTTGCTCAGTCACTGACAAATTAATGGAAAATTTGCATGATGGATCTTTATCCTTCAGGAGTATGACCTCGAATTTTCAACACCTAAGAGCAAGAAATCCCTCGTCCTCTCCGAACTCATTACAACATTTCCCTCTGATACTATCAATACCCCCGTTAATACCGATTTCCCCAACGAACATCTCTTTTACATCCTCTTGGATAACCCTTGGTACGACGATCTTCTCGTCTACCTCCGAACGCATAAATTCGAAAACCACCTCTCCCGAGACGATCGTTGACATATTTGTTGCTAGGCTCCCCACTACCTACTTATCAGTGATATCTTATATCAGGGAGGGGTCGACACTGTACTTCATCGATGTTTGACTATCGATGAGACCGATTGAGTCTTGAACAAATGCCACAGTGGCACTTGCGGGGGTCACCTCTCAGGGATGTCCACCACTCAGAAAATCATTCATGCTGGTTACTTTTGGCCTACATTGTTTCATGATTGCATCCATGCTGTGAAGAGATGTGACAAATGTCAGGTTTATGCCAACAAACCACGAGCACTACCTACTCTTCTACACCCAGTCATTACTGCCGGCCCCTTTTGAAAATGGGGCATAGACTTCATGACTTGCAACCCTCCATCCAACAATGGACACAAATACATATTCATTGCAGTCGATTACCTCACCAAGTGGGCTGAAGCCATGTCTACATTTAACAACATCACTGACACTGCAACACGCTTCTTCTTCAACCACGTCATCTCCCGCTTTGGAGTACCGCTACAACTAGTCTCCGATCACGGGAAACACTTCGAGAATGAGATCTTTCTCAAAATCTCCTCTCAGTTAGGATTCTCCCATGAGTTCACCTCCCCATACTACCCTCAGTCCAATGGACAGGTTGAGGCAGTAAACAAGGTCCTCAAAACCATGTTGCAGTGCACGGTTAGCAAACATAATACCAATTGACATCATATGTTATTTTCTGCACTCTGGGCTTATCATACGGCAGTTAAAACTGCCACTGGATTCACACCATTTCATCTTTTCCATGGGTCAAGGCCACTCTTATGATCGAATGTGAAATCCCCACCTTACACACCGCTATTGAGTTATTACCTGACACTGTTCCAATGGAACAATGTTTGTTGAACTTAGATTCACTGGATGAAGACTGTCGATCTATTAGAATATAATGGTTGTGCTCATTTTACCATTGACAATATCTCTATTGTCACCCAAACATAGGCTGAAGCCACCCTTCGAGCACCTTAACCTTGACAGAGAATCACTCCGGAAGCAAACCCTAGGCTAGATAGCCAAACAAAGGGTAGTGCACCTTTCCCCAAGGATAACACACCAACAAGAGCTCATCAAATAGTCCAAACCCTAGCCAAGAGATATTCCAATCCAAGATGTAACTGCTAGCTACAATAGCTGCACCGACAACTCTCCTCAAACCTGAGCACAAAACTGGGCACTGCAGTTCGCACAAGTGTTGCTCTGCAATTCTGAGACTGCCTGCCAAAATGAAGACTGGCCTCCTGTATTTATAGTAATTCTGACTAACTGCCTGGGCCGACTTCTCATTCTGGGTAACTGTATGTTCAATATATAATTATTTCTTTTGGCTGACTTCTTCTCTTGGAGGATAATAACCTAATACAAATTATCTTCTTGATCCGACAAGTCTTATAGGGTTATTAGCCAACACATTACGGTTTCTTCTTGCTTCCTGGAGTATTCTATTCTTATCAAGTTGACACGTGGGTGTAAATACCGCCCACAAATACCATAATATCAAAACTCCCTCCTAGCTAGGGAGGTATTATAGGTAATAGTCTTGAGCAAAAAACATACCATTCACTCGGTAGCATCAACATAGTCGTCTAGACTATCTCATGGCTAAATCATGAGCATCATCATCACCATCAGTGTCATCAACTGCATCATCTCTCAAAACCATACTCCATCTGAGTAATCAGACATGATGTTGGACAAGTCACTCACACCATAGAGTGATACAAGAGCCATTCTTCTAATCTGGACATATGTCCTAGAAGAGTAGATGTTATGAACCATTTTCCGTCTAGGAAATATCTGTCCTTTAATCATTCATCTGGTTGATAATCATTTACCAAACTGTTGATGTCTTCAAGATAATCATAAAAAAATAGAACACAACTGTGTCTATCCATAGTAGTACATAACTGCAATCCAGTGGTATACTACCACACCAAGTAGAAAACAAGTACTTGATTAGTAACGTATAGTCAGGAATAGTGGAACACATCCACCACAGTAGTATACATCTATTGTCATACATTCTTCATAACAATATTCTAATATCAACCTCCATAGAAACAATGTTATGGTATAAATTGAATCATCTGGGCCAATCTTTCACTCACATATGTGAGGTATGAAAGAATATATGCCCTTAGAATAGAACATCAACGATGGGCTATCTGCCTTATTCATCTCAAACAAGGAAGCATGACTGTTCTGATTTCTGAACCTGGACCATTCCTCACCCTAGGCCATTCCTCCGACACTAAACAAAGTGTAACCTGGAGAGAATGAATCTTCCCTAAGGAATGTCTGTCCCTGATTGTTGAGCCTAGACCATTCCCCACCCTGGGCCATTCCTCCAACACTAAACAAGTTGCAACCTGGAGAGAATGGATACACCCTAAGGAATGACTATCCTATACCAACCTCCAAAACGAACCATTCCTCATGTTAACCACAATGAGAAATCGTTGTCCGACGAGGTGGGCAAGTATTCTTGAGTAATCCTCAAGAAGAGAGACTGCCCTAGACCACTCCCCATGTTAACCACAATGGGAATTCATCGTCTATGGTTGTTACACATTATTTTCATCATCCCTATGACCGTTAATGATGTAAACCTATATGTTGCCTTCAGAGGGGTCAATGGCCTGAGTTCCTGAAGAGAGAAGGGAGAAGAACTTTTCCTAAGAAAAGAAGTTGCATTTTCCCTTGTAAAAATCTTGTAAAAA
>ML871201.1:0-11553 GCA_009831015.1 Picea engelmannii | reverse complement strand
TGGGTGCAAGTATTTCTTAACTTTCATTGATGACTTTTCCAGATGTACTTGGGTTTACTTCTTAAAACTTAAGAGCGAAGTTTTTGACAAGTTTTTGGCCTACAAGGCCCTTGTAGAAAAGCAATCTGGACATCAAATTCAAAAGTTAAGAACATATCACGGAGTCGAACATGTGAACAATAATTTTACAAGTTACTACACTACACAAGGCATCCAAATGCAACACATTGTTCCATATACACCACAACAAAATGGTGTTGCTGAGAGAAAGAACCGCACATTAAAAGAAATGGCTAATTGTATGATCCAATCTAAGAGATTAAGTCTAATGTATTGGGCGGAAGCAATCAAATGTGAAAACTACATAGTAAATCACACTCCCACAAAGGCTCTTAAAAATATAACACTGGAATAAGCTTGGACTAAAATTAAATTAGATGTAAGTCACTTCCTTGTATTTGGCAGTATAGCATGGGCTCACATTCCCGATGAGAAAAAAAAAACATTGCAACCTAAAAGTGAGAAGTGCATATTTGTTGGTTATTTTGAAGATGTCAAAGGCTATAGACTTCTTCAACCACATTGTAATGAAATTATTATTAGAAGAGATGTTAAATTTGATGAAAATCTCTTGGCCTGCAAGCCTAATTAGACAATTGTGCCTTCTTCGTCCTATGATCCATCTTCAACGTTTGTGCCTTATTATGTTCCTATTATGGTTTCTTCTTTAGATGATGACAATGAGGATGAAAATCCACCTCCGCCTGCTCACCTTCCTCCATACGAGTCCTTTAAATCTGAACCAACACCAGTTCCTCCACTCCCTAGATGGGTCCGTTCAACACGAGAAGCAGTGGGTGGTCTTGTCGGTGATCCTTAAGATCAACGTCCAACACATTCACAGTTCCAGCAAGCCTCTTCTCTTTTGGATCAAGTTTCAAAGACTCGTGATCTAGAGACAGTTTCAGAAGCTTCAGGTCATCCATAATGAGATACAACAATGAATGAAGAGTATCACTCTTTAATGACCAACGATACTTGGGATCTTCTACCTCTTCCAAAAGGAAGAAAACTTGTCATATGTAAACGGGTCTACAAAACTAAGTATGCATCATATGGAAGTATTGAAAGACATAAGGCTCGGTTAGATTCCAAAGGATTTTCCCAAGTTGAAGGAATTGACTATAATGAAACCTTTTCCCCTGTAGCCAAAATGAATTCCATTTGCCTTGTTCTTGCCCTTGTTGCCTCACATAAATGGGAGGTCCATTACATGGATGTGAAATATGCCTTCTTGGATGGAGATTTGCAAGAAGAAATCTACATGTAACAATCTCCTGTCTATTTCGAGAATGACTCTAGCCTTGTTTGTCGCCTTAAGAAATCTCTTTATGGTTCGTAAGCAAGCTCCCTAAGCTTGGTATGCCAAAATGGACAACTTTCTTATTGACACCAGATTCTCTAGGTGTCATTCTGATTCTAATGTCTATACTAAGAAAGTAGGAAGCCATCTCACAATCCTTGTCCTTTATGTTGATGACCTTATCCTTACTGGCAGTGACTCAAAACTTTTAAACCATGTGAAAACCAGCCTTAAGAAGAAATTTGAAATGACAAACTTAGGTTTTTTGCACTATTTCCTTGGCCTCCAAGTTTTGCAAACCAATGAAGGAATTTTTCTTTCCCAGTCCAAGCATGCTTGTGACCTTCTTCATCGATTTTGTGTGGATGATTGTAAACCAACCCCTTCTCCCTTCTAGTCTGGAGTGAAGCTAACTTCCACTTTTACTTCTCCCGAAGTTGATGCCACATGTACCGTCAGTTAGTTGGTAGCCTCTTATACTTGACTCATACATGTCATGATCTTTCCTTTGTTGTTGGTCTTGTTGCCTAGTATATGCAAACACCCCATGAAAGCCATTGTAAAGCAACCAAAAGGATACTTTGGTATGTTTGGGGTACAGTTTAGGGGGGACTCCTTTATTGGTTGGTTTCACTGATTTAGATTGGGTCGACGACCCTGATGATCAGAAGTCTATTGCAGGTTATGTTTTCAACCTTGGTTCATGACCTGCCACTTGGGCATGTAAGAAACAACATGCTATTGCACTTTCTTTAGCAGAAGCAGAGTATTGAGAAGCGGTAAATGCAGGTCAGGAAGCCTTGTGGCTTCGACAACTCCTTTAAGAGTTTGAATTCTAGCAACAACATCTGACCATCCTTTGGTGCAACAATCAGAGTGCCATCAAACTCGACAAAGACCCAGTTCAACATCAGCACATCGAGCTACACATGCACTTCATCAGAAAGCTCATTCATGATCAAGTTAATGAAGTGCTCTTTTGCCCTACAGAAGATCATGTTGCAGAAATTTTCACAAAGTCTCTTACATAAGTGAAGTTTTCCAAAATTCGATCTATGTGAGGAGTTCAAGAAGTTGTCATTAAGGGGGGATAGGCTCTAATGCCTCCTTCCTTATCCTATTGTGTCACTATTGTAAATCCTTCAATCCTATCCCAAGTTGTTCTTAAGGGAGGATGTTAGGATATTTAAACACTTAGGAGTTAGTTAAGATCTACTTGGTCTAATGTGTCGTTAGGTAAAACTGTGTTTCTTTAGTATGCATTAGTATGCATTTGTAGTTAGGAAATCCGATGATCACGATATGTTCTTGACATAGAGTGATTTGACGGTTCATATTCTCCTCGATCTTAACATCCATTGATATGTGGATTAACACCCGATTGGTCCATGATCTCTATTTAAAGAGCATGGAGGGTCATTTTCCGATGATCGATTGTGATAAACTCTCTTGTAAAATCTCATTGTAATCTTTTTCTTTTGCATTAATAAACTGCTCCAAGTGGCCGCATTGGCTGGGGTCGTGGATGTTTCCCCGGAGGGGTTTTACCACGTCAAAACATCGGTGTGTTGATCTTTGATCTGGTTGTGTGAGTGGTTACTGAAGGTGTTTATCCTTTGTTGGAATACCTATGTTGTCGAACACACTTTCCATGAATTATTCCCAAATTCCCAAATTTATCTTTCCTTTTATTCCATGTTATTTTCCCCATGTTGCATAATAGAAATATTTTAAGAGATTGTGATTGGCATGCATAGTTAACAACGATTGGAGTCAGATGCATGAAGCATTGACAACATGGCATAAGTAACTTGATTTATGCTTGTTATTGAGCGTAACTGCAGAAATTATGAGCTGAAATTGACAAACTGATTTAAGATGTATTATGGTTTATAAATATGTATCACTCTTTCCCATCATTTGTTTCACTTCACACCCATTAAAAATCCCTCCATCTCTCCTAATTTCATTGTACTCCCATGTTCTAAGGTATATAATGAATATCAGTTTGTGAAGAAATAAGTGATATGCAATTTGGAACATGTTAAAGGGCAAAGCATATTGTTTGTTTTTGGGTTCCTTTCCCTCATTCCTCCCTAGCTATTTGTATGTTTGATTGTTCACTGAGTTAGAGCCACTTTTAAATTATGTTACATGAAAAATTATATTTGATGATTTACTTATTGTTGTATGCATACAAAAATCCACTCTTCATGATTAACTAGATGAGCATTTTCATTCGTGGCACTAATAGATCTAATAGAGGAAACATGGGCAATTGGAATAGAGGGCAACAAGCTGATTGGCAGAGGGGTAGAAACAAAAGACTTAGTTTTTCCATCCATTTTGATGCAGATTATGAGGAATTTATTCAACTTCTACAAACTGGACTTCTCCATCTAGTTGGCCAGGGACATTTCCACCCTCCTCCACCACTTGTCAGATCCTCATTACAACCTCATCCCACCATCAATGGCATTCTTGTGCAACCACATGTGTCTATGCATCTCGAGCCTCCAACTAATGATGGTTGGAATGAAGTAGTTGATAATCCTCAACCTCATTTCAATGGTTGGCCCACTATATCATTACCATTACCTATGCATCCTCTTAAGTAGCCACTTCAGCCTGGTATCTCAATGGCTTCATGTGCATTGTCACATCAACAACATAAAATCCAAAATGCATTGGTTGAGGAGCTTGAACCAAGCAAAGGAAAGCATTATGCCTGCTCACTTTGCTCTGGTTCATCAAAAAATTATTCCCATTATGTTACTTCTCACTCCATTACCCAAAAGCTTGTGGCAAGAAATATCACATTTGGTGATATGCACCCCGAGGCATTAACAACTAGAAAAGGGTGTATGAATAGCTAAGGAGGCCAGGACCCTATGCCCTGGTGTCATCGATTTTCGACCATCTTTAAACTTCGAAATGGATATATGAATTCGCTCCAATCCTTATGTGGGTATTATTGACGGGAATACTAATGGTACTGATCCGTCGTATTGTTGATGTGCCTTTTGAGATGTGGTGTCATAATTTTTTGTGTCCCCTATACCTATGTGATCTTGTCGAATCAGAATGCTTGACCCTTCAATTATTCCAACCACTATGTATCCTGTACCTCCCATGTGCAAGCCCGTTGTGTTGTTTGGTACCCTGTACTATGTTTTTTACTACTCCCGGTATCTCGAATCTACAAAATCTATGGACCTGGCATCCTCTCCTGTCATCATGTGTGAAGGGACCTTATCTTGACTTGCTAATGAATGTGTAATCATACCTACATTGTACCTACCTATCTAATTCCTATGTTACACTAACTCCTACATCATGTTGATAATTTAGGGTGCATTCAACCCCTACGGGTTGTAATATACCTTTATTTATCTTCCATTGATGAGCCCTTTAAGTGTCCAAACCTGCAGTGTGGCCAAATTTGTTTATCATGATTCATTGATGTATACTACGCGAAATGGGCCTAACCAACGCATGGAAAACTTGTCGGGTTGTTTGAGGAATGTTTTGTCATATAACAACACCAAAGAACTGAGTTGTAGAATTTTGTACCAAATGTTTCAGTGATGTCGTGCTTTGTCTCTGCTTTTCGACCAATTGGTTGTAACTTGTCCTAAGTTGGTCCTCTTCTAGTTCCATAAGGTCATCCAACTGTTTTTGAAGTGACTGTTCATCATACATCTATGTGGCGAGGGCAATCTGTAAACTTGGAACAACGAACTCTAATGGCATGACGACCTCCTTTCAATAGACCAACCTGAGTGGTGTGTGTTTTGTCAACCGTGTACATGTCATTATATCTACCCATATTATTGGTGGAATACAATGATCCCAGTTGTTGTGTTGCACATTACAAACCTTGGTTAGGGCATGTTCAAGAATCTTATTAAATGCTTCAAATATACCATTAGCTTCAGGGTGATTGTTGTAGGAAGATTCCCCTACGGACAAGTGAATGTCCTCTTGGATCCTAGACCCATATGACCAAGACAAAAAAATGCTAACATTGAGCACTAGCATTCCTTTAAATGTAGCTAAACTAGTCAATGGAAAAAGAGGAAGAAAGCATGATGTAACTTTTTTTATGAAGTTTGTCCTTGCTCGGTCCAGGCTAAACTTGATCTTCAAGCCCTTTAATGAGATCTGCAATTCAATAGACAACAAAGACTATGCATGCTTCCTATTCTACCAAGATTAGTTTAAACTAGATTTATCAAGAAGAGACAAGCCTATGCAAACATACACAAACTTGAAGGAAACATGCCAAGCATATATTAATGAGAACATAACAAGGTACTTACAATTTGTAGATGCAGATGCAACAGCCTCACCAAGTCCTCCTTGTTCAACCCCTTTCTCAAAAGACCCACGATCATAATGACAATACTTTTCACTGATATTCTCCCCCTTTTCACCATGAGAATGCCTCCTTATAAAGGCTTTGAGAGGCTCAACCACCTTAGCTGTCTTTGGAATAAGTTGAGGATATGACTCCATCAGTTGTGGTATTTCCCTTAGATCTAGCCTATAACTTGGATTGAATCCCAACCAACTTGGATGCTTTCTAGTTGTCCTTAGAGATAAGGGGGATTCCTCCCCAAGATTCTCTCAACATATAAACACTCCCTTAAAGATGGCAACAAAGCCCTATAGTGCTCCCTGGTAAGTGGACAAGGAGCGCTAGCGCTCCCTGCATGTGAGCAGGGGAGCGTTGATCTCCAAAAATTCGTTTAAGATGATCATTCTTCAAGGCAAAATATTTGTAATCTTTTCCAAATGACGTGTTTTCCTCTTCTAACAAGTTGTAGAGGGTGTACCAAGTGTTCTTATGGTGTCGTCCACAATGCGAGACACACGGGATGAAGATACAATGTTTGCGACACTTGCGACAAAAGTGCGACACTTACGACAATGATAATGAGACATTATCGAAGTGAGGAATTTTGACATGTAACAGATTGCCCCCCAAAGTGTGAGGTTAGAAGATGGAATTTGATGACTGAATCACTTTGTAGATTTTCAAAGCAAGGGTATGGAGTTGGAGAACCTGGTAGAAGCTGCAAACAACCATCAAAAAAATGTTATCATATGTTTCAAACCCAAGGCAGGTATACCTATGCTTGAGTGATAAAGGACTTAAGGTATGCCCGCCACCAAATACATTGTGGATCCATAATCATACTGACTAAGGGTATAACCACCAAAGATACAATGTGGATCTATACCTCCATGCTGATCGTAGTCATGAGAAATACACAATGGATCTACGATATGATAAAACATAGCCACAGACTAATACAAAGTGGATCTATGTGATAATATATCAGTATGCTCAAAATATCTCCTTCACATCCTGGGAAAGCAGATAACAAAGTGAAATCTCAACCCAGGGTCTTCGTCCTAATACCGATGTAGTATGGATCTAACCATGTGAATAAGTGTTTTGATGTCGAACATGGTAGAAACCCCTTGATTACCGGTCAATGAGGTAAACTGTTAACAAGTGCGAGAGAAATCACCAGTGATGTCAATGACTCCTAAGGTACGCTAATACAATCCAACGAATGTGAATAAATGAGTTGAAGTCAAACATTCATGGAATCCTCTGATCAGAGGTCAATGATGTAAACCTACTGTGGGAGGCGAGGAGGCCTGCCATTGAGGCATACAGGTCCCAAGGTACTAACTTGTTTCTAAGTCAAATTTCTTGGATGATGTATTGAAGTCAACAGGAAAAGACTCGTCGAAGGAGGGCCTTGATGTATCCCTCATCAACGACACGAAACTGACATAGAGATGTAAGATGGTGAATCAAATGAGTATGGACTGACACAGGTATTGAAACTGGAAATTTGTGACGGTTGACTCTCGAGGCGGATACTTCCCTTGAACACTAAGGCACAACATGACTTGGCAGCATAAACGTAACATGGTCCAAAACATGATGCAGTGGATACTGTGACTTTCATCGGGTGACCCAAAGGAGTGAAAAGACTCAGGGGATTGGTTCAGTGCGGAGGTTCAACGGATTAAAATTCAAGTAGAAACAATGTGTTGTGTTCAAGGGCGACTGCAAGAGTGACTTGTGACAATTCTAAAAGATAGGTTGGCTTGCTTCCTTCAATCCCCCCCCCATCCAGATAGACGAGTACATATTTTTGTTTTTATGAGCTCGAGGAGGATAACACATCCTCGATATAACTTACCTTTGGTAAGTTCCTCTTCATTGTCTAACGAACAGGAAGAAGTAAGGGTCCGGTCCCATATGGGCCCTTCAATGTGTGATTTTTAACGAGTCCAGAGAAGGAAAACTCAGTGGTTTTTCATGTTTAAAGAGTCTGAAAAGAACTTAAAGATGACTCCAGGGTTGTCCTTTTTTGTAAATTTAGTCTTCGAAGTCCGAAAAAGAGATAAACTGCTACTCGAGAGACTCCCTTTCAAAACCTTTTAAACGAGTGTGAAAGGAAGCAAGATCACTTGACAATCTTTTCGTGTTTAGAGAGTCTGAAAAGAGCTTAAAGGAGACTCCAGGGGTTTCCTTTTTTGTGTAACCTTTACGAGTCCGAAAAAGAGATAAACGTCTACTCGGTTACATTCTCATGTTTTTTCGAGCGTGAGAAAGAACAAAGACCGTGCTCGTCAGTGTTACAAGGTTTATTGAAAAACATACTGCTTCGAGGCCTGCAAATATAGACAATTCTGCATCCAGGGTATTAGTGACTCCTCAAAAAAGATTTAAAAACCCAAAAGAAACTTTTTATTAGCAAAAAATCAACCCTATAACAGTGAAATAGGGTTAGAAATTTCATTTACCATTTCATTTTCACCAATTTCTTCTAGCTTTGGTATTTTCAACCTTGGAGGGCGATTTTCAGTTGTGAGCACCGGAGTTGTGGTTGACCGTTTTCGCGTTTGTCTGGACTAGGTTGGTCACTTAACCATTCTATTCATTTCTCATGGTTTAAAATTGTATTCTAGGTAGTTTTTAGGTTGTTTTGGGCTCTTCAGGAAGCCCTAGGCACCGAACTAGATCAACGCTCCCTCAAAGGGGTAAGGGGAGCGCGTATTGTGTTTTTGGCACCCTGGTGCATGTGCCTAGGGAGCGCTAGCGCCCTGTGGATAATCTTAGGGGAGCACAGGCGTAGAACTGAAAAAAAAAATGTTGCTTTTTATGCTAAAAATACGCAATTTTTTGCTATAAAAGATTGACTAAAGGCTTTTAAATGAATGTTTTTCCAGTTTACACGGATTAGAACCATGCTTGAATGGAAAGAACGCGAGTGAGATCGACAATATTGCCGCATTGTAAAACCCTCAAACAAGGGCCGCTTTGAGGAATTGTGGCCTCCTCAAGTATTTCAAATTACAAAAGATGAAGAAAGAAGTTTTATTAATTGAGTATCTTATTGTACTATGGGATGATGCCGAACGTGCATTCCGTATTGGACCACAATTGCTCCAAATTGAGCTCGATGATGTGTACTTTTTGACCAGCCTATCAAGAAGAGGGGCTCTTATCCTTTTGTTCGTGCATCGGGCAACTCCTCAGCCTTCCGAGGTGTATGTGGCTAACCATTGTATTCCAGGGTCACGATTAGTCGGGGGACGAATCGTGATCAAGGATGCAAGAGATTTGGCACTAAGATCTATTTTATTTGCCATTACCAACATGGCAGGTAGTACGAGTGCACTTTTGGCTTCAAAATCTCAAATGTCCCATGCTCTACAATGCGTGGAGCCTAGATTATTTAACTGGAGTGCAGGATTTCTTCGGAACGTGAAGGATCAAATCACGAAGTGCAGGATTGGGAGGCAAAAACAGTTTGGCTATGGCTCTTTCTTGGTTTCGTTCTTTTTGGAGAAAATACTCTAGATGCGGCCATATATTGCGTTGATGGCATGATTGAAGACTGAGCCATGTATGGAAAGATGGACAAGTTTGTCCCCGAGATTGGGGACCGACTCAGAGTTCAAGTTCACGACTGACTTCTTCGCTTGGTGGAGAAGGAAGTTGATTGTTATCGAGGACTTTCCATATGCATGAGTGGATTTTCGGGGTAGTGTGGACTTAATGCTTCCATAGGTCATTGACTGGGATTTGTCAGGTACAAAACCAAACCTTGTCATGTGTTTTTGATTTTGTATTTTATATTATTTTTATGTGTACAAAGAGGGATTTTAACAGATGTTTTGTTTTATCATGCAGATAGAAGCACATCATGTCTGGCAGAGATGCTGACACTAAGGCACCGTAGAGACGTGCAGATAGTTGTGTAGCATGAGGTGGCAATGGGATGACTTCGTGAGGTTGAGAGGAACCTTTGAGGTCTCACTATGGGTGCCCCACCTCTCAGGAGGCGAGACATACCTCTTCATCCGCAGAGGTATACAGGTATACAGTAGGGGTTCCTGAGAGTTTGAACCACTTGCTCTGACGAGTGGCCCGTGCAGTGGTGTGCTTCTCAGAGCACAATGTGGTGCAGGAGGACTAGGATCCTCCATATGTTTTGTAGCTTTTTCATGATGATATCATGGGCATGAAGGCCTAATTTTTTTCCCTATTATGTACTTTTTGATGTAAACAAACTTTTTCTATCACACATTATATATATATATATATATATATATATATACACACGAGTTTTGTGGTGCCAATGATGTTACGAATTATCTTGTGTGATGTTTTTAATGTACATGTGATTCATTTTCTTTTAAAAGTTTTATCTATGCGCAAGATACCGATCCAAAATATAATTTGCTAGTGAATCCAATGTTGTGTTGAGTTCTCTTGGTATGTGCTTGTATTGTGTAAATTCAAACATTCTCTCAAGAAATTTGGAGTGGTAGATAGTCGACAATTGACTGGGACCTTAGAGCGGGTAAAGCTTAGGATGGGGTTCAAAAATGATAGTTCTTTCCTTTAATATAGAGGGAGTAGGGGGTGCTCCCAAGTCGAAGCCCTCAAAATCTTGGTCTGGGTTAGTAAACCAGATTTTATCATGGTTCAAGAAACAATGTGTAGTGTAGTAAAAGTAAAGGAAGTTTTTAGAAGTTTTCTTTGGGAGTGGTCCTTTTGTGCAATTGACTCTGTGGGACTCTCAGGGGGACTTCTTTCCGCCTAGACTCCAAGATTCAAAGCGTTACAAGCTGAGACAATTCCATCAAGAATTGTTATGGATTTGGAGGATCGTCTTTTGAAATGCTCACTTAGGTTAATAATGTATATGGGCCATATGTATACAAAAATTCTTTCTAGGAAAGTTTGGGTCATTATGGGATATTGGATTCCCCAAACATAATCCTAATCTGAACTTTACCATCTCTTTGCGAGAGTGTGGGGGGAACAACCTAGACAGGACCCTCAAGAATGATTTTTTGTAAATTGGATAGAAAAAAACAAATTTATTTATTTAGAACCTACCAAAATATCCCAAACATGGTGAAATGAGAGAAGAGGGCATGATGCAATGGCCAAAAGACTGGACATGTTTTTAATATCAGAAAAATTGATGGAATTCAACTGAAGGGTTAAGTCTAAGGTTGTGGTTGACGCATTTCAAATCACATACCTATAATTTTGGAAATCATTGATAACCATGTACGCCCTCCATCTCCTATGAAATTCGACTACACCTGGCTCAGTGATGAAGACTAAAAATGATCCATGGACCCCTCTGGTGGAAGGAACCAGAATTCCTTATATGCAATATTTTTCCTTAAATATATCAAGAGTGACTCGAGCTGCTTCTGTAATGACCCAACCCTATTGCTAGTATATTTTATGTGATTTTTGGTACTGGATTTTTGACAAACGGTTTGCCAAAACTCTGTTAACTCACCTCCTACTGGTGATATACCCTCTATGATAACTGCTGGTGTGTTTTATTGGGGGTTCTTGGCTTATTATTTTCATCGAACAGTTTGCACATATACTCAAGATCCCCCGTTGTTGGTTGTTGTAGAGTTTAAGTTTATTTATGGTATATATATTTTGTAAAACACTTGGTGAACATACTCAAATTCCACTGTATAAGCCTTCTTAATGTTGTTGTTGAATTTATGCCAAACAAAATATATTAAACACACACAAATTATACATTAATGCTATAATTGATTAGTGTGCCAACAAACTATTACAACAACAAGAAAAACATATTCCAAACTACCCA